>CM056198.1:132197899-132341117 GCA_029692085.1 Gymnothorax javanicus | reverse complement strand
ATATTAAAGATACATATGAGTTTGTTGAAAAACTTAAAAATGTTAAAATCTCACCTGGGGCGATGCTCTTCTCTATAGATATAGATTCTCTCTATACGAATATAGACACCCAATTGGGTTTACGAGCGGTTAGAGAGATCTTCAAGAAATATCCGGACCCCGCTAGACCGGATGAGGCCCTTTTAACTCTACTAGAATTAGGTTTAACAAAGAATGATTTTGAGTTTAACTCCAGATACTATCTCCAGGTGCATGGCACGGCAATGGGGAAGAAGTTTGCTCCGGCTTATGCCAATATTTATATGGCGGACTGGGAGCGAACTGTCTTCCCCAAATGCAGGAAACTTCCGACTTTTGTATGTTCGGTACCTCGATGATATTTTTTGGTGTCTGGGGCTATTCTGAACCTGATTTTAAAGATTTTGTAGCGATCCTGAATGAACATCATGCTTCAATATCGGTAAAATATAACTTGCAATCGCAGAAAATCGAATTTTTGGATACTGAGGTTTATATAATGAGGGAGGAGAATGGAGGGTTGGGATTGGGAACGAGAGTTTATTTTAAGCCAACCGATACTCACGCACTGTTGCATAAGTCTAGTTACCATCCGAAACATACATATAAGGGGATTATCAAGTCCCAGCTTATACGGTTTCATAGGATTTGCACAGTAATGGAGGATATCGAATCAGCGACTAGTATCCTCTTTAAGGCCTTGAGGCCTAGAGGATATAGTAGGATATTTCTCCGTTCAATCAAGGCTGAGGTGGAACGTGACTTTCGAAAAGGTCGTGATCTAAGGATAAACGATAAAGATCAACGTAAGATTATCCCGTTTGTCTCAACTTTCTCTCCGGCCTCAGTAAAATTAAATAGGGAGATTAAAACCAGTTTTAAAACGTTACAGGATACGCTAGAATCTTGGGTTGATTTTAAGATCATAGCAGCGTTTAGACGGAATAAAAATTTAAAAGATGTTTTGGTTCATGCCTCTCTAAATAGGGATAAAAAGGACAAATTAGAGATACATTATAGAAAGGTAAGTTTTTTTAATAATCAATATACTAATTTGGGGGCTCCTGTGGGACAGACCCTGGGACTAAGATCGTCCAATTTAGTATACGGAATTGAGTGTGGAACCTGTGGGAGATTGTATATTGGACAAACAAAAAACAGTCTACTACAAAGGTTAAAACAACATCTCTACCTCATTGACCGGACTAATAAACGTACTCTATTATATTTACATTTTAGGTTACATGGCAGCGGTAACTTGTTTATCTCAGGCCTGGAGTCTGGGGTGTGTTGGTCAAAGAAGCAGAGATTGGCTAGAGAGAGACATTGGATCGAAAAAAGTTGAAAACGATTTTTCCTAATGGTCTAAATGAAATTTAAAAGCGTGGAAGGGATGGGGAGATGTATCCTTTTGATGGTGGTTTTTGGCGATTTTGGTCGGTTCTTCCTCGAGCGCAGTATGCCATCTGCAATTCTTCGTTTAGATGCCAATTGAATGCACCAGATTCAGTTAGCAACTTGATTAGAGCTTGTGTTTCTCGAGTGATGGGTGCTGGATTGGCACAGAGGCGGGAGCTTGTCTAGTTGGGGAGGGTGGGCGGGAGTGTGCTAATATCCCGGAAAAAAAAAAAAAAAAAAAAAAAAAAAAAAAAAAAGGATCTGATTGTCTAAAGGTGTAAAAACACTTTTTGAAAAAGAGGTTTGAAAATATTCATAAAATTCCTTAAAAGATCTAAAGACATCTCCCTAAGTAAAACCGCTTAGGCTAACTCTGCTGATTGAAATCACATTCTTTAGATTTGGGGCTGGGAAAGGTTTTTTACAACTTAAAAATTATTAGTGGGGGGGTCAATGCATATATTTCATGAATCATGTTGTTAATCTGAGAAGGGAGTGATTTAAACATAAAAGGTCTGTGTGCCTGTGCACTCTATTTGCTTATGCAGGTAGAATTTAAAATTTCCCCATACCTAACCAGCCTGTGCCACAAACCTTGATCAACTCTCTGCTTGAAAACTCAACAGATTATAGGAACGAACTAATTGAACAAGTTGCTGTCTGGGGAATTCCTGAGACTTAAAGGTTTGATTACTGAAACTGAAAAACCAAATAAATGGGTCCCAGATAGATTGCACCTGATGGGGAAATATAAGGGTGTAATATAACATTGTTTTAGGGGTTCCAGATTGTTTCTTATATATATGTATTGACCCCCAAACAGCCTTGGATGGTGGTTGGTAGTTTAATGAGGTACAGCTGCCTGTTGATTGTATTTGTCCTTAAGTACCTGAGAGAGTGAACTAATTAGTTGAGACTCCTCCTATTTATTTCCTTTTTTCATACATATTGCTCAGCTTTTCAGTTTTTTTTTTTTTTTTTCTATCCTCTGATGAAGGCACATGCTGCCGAAACGTTAGGAGCTCTTATTTTATGTGTTTTAAAATCTCTTATGACATAAACCCGACTGAATTTTTAGAGTTTCGTAGGACGCGTAGTTCTTATTTTTAATTACAAAATTCTATTTATTTCTCTTGGAATAAACAATCCGGCACAATTATACGTTTAGTGGTGAAGCATTTGGTAGAGGGGCATTGGCCCCGAGTGGCAACACTCCTATTCACAGTGTGTGTTGTGTGGCTTGATTACCCACTTTTTGAATATGGGGCTTGCGCTGATGTGGGGTGATACTTTGTACACAGTTATAAGTTTTTAGAGTGTGCTTTTTTGAGTGATTTAGCCACCAAAAGGGCCAATTTAGACCCCTGTGTTTAAAATCCAAATGTTTTTCTTACAAAAATAAGCATTGGAACAAGGGAGGGGAATAACATGAATTAAAACCCTTCATAAGCCAATGTTCCTTTGTTTGATGAAATAATTAAATATTTATTTAATTGTGCCTAGAGAAATAACAGGATACCAATTTAGTGGGTATTTTGTCATTTTTCATCCAATTAGTTTCTTTATAGAGTCCAACATGAGTTTGGGAAGGGGGGAATGGACCACAGTCGTTCGAGGTAGACAGAGACGACAAACTCCCCGTGACAATCTTGGTCCTAGTAGGAATTTGGAAGGTGGTAGACCACAGGGTTCTAACCAAACCCCAGAGATCAAATTGGAGAAGAAATATTTTAAGTTACTCCAAGCAATCCATCATGCCGAGGTAGTGGAAGAAACCGAGCAATCGGGAAGATTTCCAGTGGGGATGACAAGACAAGTTAATAAATTAACTTCTTTTATTAAGCCATCGTCCCCCAATGAGGACACACAAACTAGGGTGAGATATAATACTGATGAGTGGATGAGGAACAACATGAGGATACTCAAAGATCACTATGACTCAGTGATTGCACTCACTCTTGAGGATCTTCCCCCTTTTGAACAAGTGGCAATGGAAAAAGCGATTGCGTATGGGAAGGCCAGGTATAAACATCGACTTACCAATACGTCAGTTGCTACCCTCTCGACACTAATACAGGGTAATTCATCTTCTATAGTGGAAGGGAGAGCAGGAAATTGGCTGGATGATGGTGAATGGCCGGCTTTACAATCTGCAGGCCAGCATAGGCCCAGTTTTAGTAGGGATCCCAACACCAATAATAGGCCAAGTCCTGGGCCTCTTCCAGCTAGAATTCGGCGGATCTCGAAACGTAATTCTGCCCTTAATTCTAACCCTAACCTTGGCTCCAATTTAAACCTTAACCATAATTTTAACCCTAATCCCAAACTTACTTCTGGCTCTGGCTCTGACTCGAATACTAACCCTGATTCTAATGCAAATCCTAATCATAACCCTAACCCTGATTCTAATCATAACCCTTCTAATTCTAACCCTAATCCTAATTTTAACCCTCCGACGAACTTCATTTTGAGGACAGGCTCGAGCCCAGTGGTTAATCCACCTAGTTCTGTCCAGGGAATGACCCCAGCCTGAACCCTGATGTTAACCTTAACCCTAATCCCATTTGGAGTGTAAACTCCATTGACCCCCCCTATTTCTAACCCTGATACCGCTACACCCAATCGGGCACCAACGAGTCTTCCCTCTGGAGCTACATCCGGCAGAGAGCTAATATCTGGAATGGGAGGGAGACAACAGATAGCTGTTGCACAGGTGCATGCAGCCAACCTTCCTGATAGCTTGGAAGAGAGCTCGGAATCTCGTCCCAATTTTAATCCGGAATTTACAGATAATTTAGGCTCAGAGGGAAACGGGGGTGTATTATTAGATGGTGTACCTGTTGTAAACCAGGAGAAGGGTACCGTGGTGACAAATGTGGCGGTTTTGGAGACTGATATTTCCCACCTATCCCCATTGATTAACAGTGGGTTAGAAAATCCTTTGGGAGAGGATACAGATGGGGGGGGATCTACCGGTGTAGGCTGTAATTCACGGGACATAGGGAGGGTGCAGGAGGAAGCGGGGGATAACGGGATTCGATTGCCCCTACAAAAACCCGTTCGCCATAAGAACACCTTTCAGAAAGTGGTGTGTTGGTCGATGGAGGTCCATAAACCTGTTGTGATAGTGGGTGATTCAAATCTAGCTAGAATACCAGAGTACAATTACCCACTGGTGCAAATAGATAGCTTTCCGGGGGCCCAGATACATCATATAAAGGCCATCCTGGAGAAATTGGACCCATGTCCGACAACACAGAAGGTGGTGCTCTCAGTGGGTTTAAATAACTGCTTGAGGGAGAACTTGCTCAATACTATTAAAAAGCAATTCCAGACCCTAGTGATGCTTGTAAAAAGGGTCTTTCCACAGGCAGAGGTTTTTATACCACTCATTCAGTTTTCTACACAGCTCCCATTGGGAGCACAAGCCCTCTTAAAACAGACAAATGACTTTTTTTGAAGGCAAATTATAGGATTTTGAATGGGGTGGAAGAAGGGGAATTTAGGGTTTTGCATAATGATCCGGTCCATTGGAAGCCATGTACTGGAAAACAAATCTTGGACTCATGGATGAAACAATTAAACTAGATATGGGGGAATTGGGGACACTCACCCCTCCGCATTCGAATATTTTGAATTTGTCGTTAACTTTTTCTTTATCGGAGGCTGAACGCTCGTTGCTAGAAAGGGGCCTCTTTTTTTATTCCAACTCCACTAGCGGTGGACAGACAGGATCTCCGTAGGGACTTATATCGATATCATAGACGCCTAAAATTACTCGATCATTTCGAACTTACGATGGATGTAGATCGAGAACCGTTTATTGATCCCTCGTTGTGGGAACCGGAGTGGGAATCTGTTTCAGATCCCATTAAGGAACTCATCAGACGGGATATCGGAAGGTTCGAAAGGATCTCATGTAAAAGCGAAAAGGAGAAGAACCTGTCTGGGGAAGCGAGAAGAGCGTTAAAACGATTAAAACAGAACCAGGACATAGTTATCAAACCTGCGGACAAGGGATCGAAAATTGTAATCATGGATAAAAACCAATACTTGACAGAGGCTAATAGACAATTAAATAATATAAAACACTATTTACCTCTGGACCATTCCTTGCAATTGGAAACGCAGAGGCGGATACGGGAGATTGTGAGAGAATTACGGGAAAAGAAAGTCATTAGTGCGAAACAAATGCATTATCTGTTTGGTGAGGACCCTCCACGGCCAAGGAAATTTTATCTACTACCGAAGATTCATAAAGATCCGGAAACGTGGACGATTCCACACCAGATCCCTTCCGGCAGACCGATTGTATCGGACTGCGGTAGTGAATCTTACAGAATAGCCGAATTTATCGATTATTTTTGAATCCTTTGTCGCAGTTACACGATAGCTATATTAAAGATACATATGAGTTTGTTGAAAAACTTAAAAATGTTAAAATCTCACCTGGGGCGATGCTCTTCTCTATAGATATAGATTCTCTCTATACGAATATAGACACCCAATTGGGTTTACGAGCGGTTAGAGATCTTCAAGAAATATCCGGACCCCGCTAGACCGGATGAGGCCCTTTTAACTCTACTAGAATTAGGTTTAACAAAGAATGATTTTGAGTTTAACTCCAGATACTATCTCCAGGTGCATGGCACGGCAATGGGGAAGAAGTTTGCTCCGGCTTATGCCAATATTTATATGGCGGACTGGGAGCGAACTGTCTTCCCCAAATGCAGGAAACTTCCGACTTTGTATGTTCGGTACCTCGATGATATTTTTGGTGTCTGGGGCTATTCTGAACCTGATTTTAAAGATTTTGTAGCGATCCTGAATGAACATCATGCTTCAATATCGGTAAAATATAACTTGCAATCGCAGAAAATCGAATTTTTGGATACTGAGGTTTATATAATGAGGGAGGAGAATGGAGGGTTGGGATTGGGAACGAGAGTTTATTTTAAGCCAACCGATACTCACGCACTGTTGCATAAGTCTAGTTACCATCCGAAACATACATATAAGGGGATTATCAAGTCCCAGCTTATACGGTTTCATAGGATTTGCACAGTAATGGAGGATATCGAATCAGCGACTAGTATCCTCTTTAAGGCCTTGAGGCCTAGAGGATATAGTAGGATATTTCTCCGTTCAATCAAGGCTGAGGTGGAACGTGACTTTCGAAAAGGTCGTGATCTAAGGATAAACGATAAAGATCAACGTAAGATTATCCCGTTTGTCTCAACTTTCTCTCCGGCCTCAGTAAAATTAAATAGGGAGATTAAAACCAGTTTTAAAACGTTACAGGATACGCTGGAATCTTGGGTTGATTTTAAGATCATAGCAGCGTTTAGACGGAATAAAAATTTAAAAGATGTTTTGGTTCATGCCTCTCTAAATAGGGATAAAAAGGACAAATTAGAGATACATTATAGAAAGGTAAGTTTTTTTAATAATCAATATACTAATTTGGGGGCTCCTGTGGGACAGACCCTGGGACTAAGATCGTCCAATTTAGTATACGGAATTGAGTGTGGAACCTGTGGGAGATTGTATAAAAAATTGGAAAAAAAAAAACAGTCTACTACAAAGGTTAAAACAACATCTCTACCTCATTGACCGGACTAATAAACGCGTACTCTATTATATTTACATTTTAGGTTACATGGCAGCGGTAACTTGTTTATCTCAGGCCTGGAGTCTGGGGTGTGTTGGTCAAAGAAGCAGAGATTGGCTAGAGAGAGACATTGGATCGAAAAGTTGAAAACGATTTTTCCTAATGGTCTAAATGAAATTTAAAAGCGTGGAAGGGATGGGGAGATGTATCCTTTTGATGGTGGTTTTTGGCCGATTTTCGTCGGTTCTTCCTCGAGCGAGTATGCCATCTGCAATTCTTCGTTTAGATGCCAATTGAATGCACCAGATTCAGTTAGCAACTTGATTAGAGCTTGTGTTTCTCGAGTGATGGGTGCTGGATTGGCACAGAGGCGGGAGCTTGTCTAGTTGGGGAGGGTGGGCGGGAGTGTGCTAATATCCCGGAAAAAAAAAAAAAAAAAAAAAAAAAAAAAGGATCTGATTGTCTAAAGGTGTAAAAACACTTTTTGAAAAAGAGGTTTGAAAATATTCATAAAATTCCTTAAAAGATCTAAAGACATCTCCCTAAGTAAAACCGCTTAGGCTAACTCTGCTGATTGAAATCACATTCTTTAGATTTGGGGCTGGGAAAGGTTTTTTACAACTTAAAAATTATTAGTGGGGGGTCAATGCATATATTTCATGAATCATGTTGTTAATCTGAGAAGGGAGTGATTTAAACATAAAAGGTCTGTGTGCCTGTGCACTCTATTTGCTTATGCAGGTAGAATTTAAAATTTCCCCATACCTAACCAGCCTGTGCCACAAACCTTGATCAACTCTCTGCTTGAAAACTCAACAGATTATAGGAACGAACTAATTGAACAAGTTGCTGTCTGGGGAATTCCTGAGACTTAAAGGTTTGATTACTGAAACTGAAAAACCAAATAAATGGGTCCCAGATAGATTGCACCTGATGGGGAAATATAAGGGTGTAATATAACATTGTTTTAGGGGTTCCAGATTGTTTCTTATATATATGTATTGACCCCCAAACAGCCTTGGATGGTGGTTGGTAGTAGTTTAATGAGGTACAGCTGCCTGTTGATTGTATTTGTCCTTAAGTACCTGAGAGAGTGAACTAATTAGTTGAGACTCCTCCTATTTATTTCCTTTTTCATACATATTGCTCAGCTTTTCAGTTTTTTTTTTTTTTTTTTTTTCTATCCTCTGATGAAGGCACATGCTGCCGAAACGTTAGGAGCTCTTATTTTATGTGTTTTAAAATCTCTTATGACATAAACCCGACTGAATTTTTAGAGTTTCGTAGGACGCGTAGTTCTTATTTTTAATTACAAAATTCTATTTATTTCTCTTGGAATAAACAATCCGGCACAATTATACGTTTAGTGGTGAAGCATTTGGTAGAGGGGCATTGGCCCCGAGTGGCAACACTCCTATTCACAGTGTGTGTTGTGTGGCTTGATTACCCACTTTTTGAATATGGGGCTTGCGCTGATGTGGGGTGATACTTTGTACACAGTTATAAGTTTTTAGAGTGTGCTTTTTTTTTGATTGATTTAGCCACAAAAAAGGGCCAATTTAGACCCCTGTGTTTAAAATCCAAATGTTTTTTTTTCTTACAAAAATAAGCATTGGAACAAGGGAGGGGAATAACATGAATTAAAACCCTTCATAAGCCAATGTTCCTTTGTTTGATGAAATAATTAAATATTTATTTAATTGTGCCTAGAGAAATAACAGGATACCAATTTAGTGGGTATTTTGTCATTTTTCATCCAATTAGTTTCTTTATAGAGTCCAACATGAGTTTGGGAAGGGGGGAATGGACCACAGTCGTTCGAGGTAGACAGAGACGACAAACTCCCCGTGACAATCTTGGTCCTAGTAGGAATTTGGAAGGTGGTAGACCACAGGGTTCTAACCAAACCCCAGAGATCAAATTGGAGAAGAAATATTTTAAGTTACTCCAAGCAATCCATCATGCCGAGGTAGTGGAAGAAACCGAGCAATCGGGAAGATTTCCAGTGGGGATGACAAGACAAGTTAATAAATTAACTTCTTTTATTAAGCCATCGTCCCCCAATGAGGACACACAAACTAGGGTGAGATATAATACTGATGAGTGGATGAGGAACAACATGAGGATACTCAAAGATCACTATGACTCAGTGATTGCACTCACTCTTGAGGATCTTCCCCCTTTTGAACAAGTGGCAATGGAAAAAAGCGATTGCGTATGGGAAGGCCAGGTATAAACATCGACTTACCAATACGTCAGTTGCTACCCTCTCGACACTAATACAGGGTAATTCATCTTCTATAGTGGAAGGGAGAGCAGGAAATTGGCTGGATGATGGTGAATGGCCGGCTTTACAATCTGCAGGCCAGCATAGGCCCAGTTTTAGTAGGGATCCCAACACCAATAATAGGCCAAGTCCTGGGCCTCTTCCAGCTAGAATTCGGCGGATCTCGAAACGTAATTCTGCCCTTAATTCTAACCCTAACCTTGGCTCCAATTTAAACCTTAACCATAATTTTAACCCTAATCCCAAACTTACTTCTGGCTCTGGCTCTGACTCGAATACTAACCCTGATTCTAATGCAAATCCTAATCATAACCCTAACCCTGATTCTAATCATAACCCTTCTAATTCTAACCCTAATCCTAATTTTAACCCTCCGACGAACTTCATTTTGAGGACAGGCTCGAGCCCAGTGGTTAATCCACCTAGTTCTGTCCAAGGGAATGACCCCAGCCTGAACCCTGATGTTAACCTTAACCCTAATCCCATTTGGAGTGTAAACTCCATTGATAACCCCCCTATTTCTAACCCTGATACCGCTACACCCAATCGGGCACCAACGAGTCTTCCCTCTGGAGCTACATCCGGCAGAGAGCTAATATCTGGAATGGGAGGGAGACAACAGATAGCTGTTGCACAGGTGCATGCAGCCAACCTTCCTGATAGCTTGGAAGAGAGCTCGGAATCTCGTCCCAATTTTAATCCGGAATTTACAGATAATTTAGGCTCAGAGGGAAACGGGGGTGTATTATTAGATGGTGTACCTGTTGTAAACCAGGAGAAGGGTACCGTGGTGACAAATGTGGCGGTTTTGGAGACTGATATTTCCCACCTATCCCCATTGATTAACAGTGGGTTAGAAAATCCTTTGGGAGAGGATACAGATGGGGGGGGATCTACCGGTGTAGGCTGTAATTCACGGGACATAGGGAGGGTGCAGGAGGAAGCGGGGGATAACGGGATTCGATTGCCCCTACAAAAACCCGTTCGCCATAAGAACACCTTTCAGAAAGTGGTGTGTTGGTCGATGGAGGTCCATAAACCTGTTGTGATAGTGGGTGATTCAAATCTAGCTAGAATACCAGAGTACAATTACCCACTGGTGCAAATAGATAGCTTTCCGGGGGCCCAGATACATCATATAAAGGCCATCCTGGAGAAATTGGACCCATGTCCGACAACACAGAAGGTGGTGCTCTCAGTGGGTTTAAATAACTGCTTGAGGGAGAACTTGCTCAATACTATTAAAAAGCAATTCCAGACCCTAGTGATGCTTGTAAAAAGGGTCTTTTCCACAGGCAGAGGTTTTTATACCACTCATTCAGTTTTCTACACAGCTCCCATTGGGAGCACAAGCCCTCTTAAAACAGACAAATGACTTTTTGAAGGCAAATTATAGGATTTTGAATGGGGTGGAAGAAGGGGAATTTAGGGTTTTGCATAATGATCCGGTCCATTGGAAGCCATGTACTGGAAAACAAATCTTGGACTCATGGATGAAACAATTAAACTAGATATGGGGGAATTGGGGACACTCACCCCTCCGCATTCGAATATTTTGAATTTGTCGTTAACTTTTTTCTTTATCGGAGGCTGAACGCTCGTTGCTAGAAAGGGGCCTCTTTTTTATTCCAACTCCACTAGCGGTGGACAGACAGGATCTCCGTAGGGACTTATATCGATATCATAGACGCCTAAAATTACTCGATCATTTCGAACTTACGATGGATGTAGATCGAGAACCGTTTATTGATCCCTCGTTGTGGGAACCGGAGTGGGAATCTGTTTCAGATCCCATTAAGGAACTCATCAGACGGGATATCGGAAGGTTCGAAAGGATCTCATGTAAAAGCGAAAAGGAGAAGAACCTGTCTGGGGAAGCGAGAAGAGCGTTAAAACGATTAAAACAGAACCAGGACATAGTTATCAAACCTGCGGACAAGGGATCGAAAATTGTAATCATGGATAAAAACCAATACTTGACAGAGGCTAATAGACAATTAAATAATATAAAACACTATTTACCTCTGGACCATTCCTTGCAATTGGAAACGCAGAGGCGGATACGGGAGATTGTGAGAGAATTACGGGAAAAGAAAGTCATTAGTGCGAAACAAATGCATTATCTGTTTGGTGAGGACCCTCCACGGCCAAGGAAATTTTATCTACTACCGAAGATTCATAAAGATCCGGAAACGTGGACGATTCCACACCAGATCCCTTCCGGCAGACCGATTGTATCGGACTGCGGTAGTGAATCTTACAGAATAGCCGAATTTATCGATTATTTTTTGAATCCCTTGTCGCAGTTACACGATAGCTATATTAAAGATACATATGAGTTTGTTGAAAAACTTAAAAATGTTAAAATCTCACCTGGGGCGATGCTCTTCTCTATAGATATAGATTCTCTCTATACGAATATAGACACCCAATTGGGTTTACGAGCGGTTAGAGAGATCTTCAAGAAATATCCGGACCCCGCTAGACCGGATGAGGCCCTTTTAACTCTACTAGAATTAGGTTTAACAAAGAATGATTTTGAGTTTAACTCCAGATACTATCTCCAGGTGCATGGCACGGCAATGGGGAAGAAGTTTGCTCCGGCTTATGCCAATATTTATATGGCGGACTGGGAGCGAACTGTCTTCCCCAAATGCAGGAAACTTCCGACTTTGTATGTTCGGTACCTCGATGATATTTTTGGTGTCTGGGGCTATTCTGAACCTGATTTTAAAGATTTTGTAGCGATCCTGAATGAACATCATGCTTCAATATCGGTAAAATATAACTTGCAATCGCAGAAAATCGAATTTTTTGGATACTGAGGTTTATATAATGAGGGAGGAGAATGGAGGGTTGGGATTGGGAACGAGAGTTTATTTTAAGCCAACCGATACTCACGCACTGTTGCATAAGTCTAGTTACCATCCGAAAACATACATATAAGGGGATTATCAAGTCCCAGCTTATACGGTTTCATAGGATTTGCACAGTAATGGAGGATATCGAATCAGCGACTAGTATCCTCTTTAAGGCCTTGAGGCCTAGAGGATATAGTAGGATATTTCTCCGTTCAATCAAGGCTGAGGTGGAACGTGACTTTCGAAAAGGTCGTGATCTAAGGATAAACGATAAAGATCAACGTAAGATTATCCCGTTTGTCTCAACTTTTTCTCCGGCCTCAGTAAAATTAAATAGGGAGATTAAAACCAGTTTTAAAACGTTACAGGATACGCTGGAATCTTGGGTTGATTTTAAGATCATAGCAGCGTTTAGACGGAATAAAAATTTAAAAGATGTTTTGGTTCATGCCTCTCTAAATAGGGATAAAAAGGACAAATTAGAGATACATTATAGAAAGGTAAGTTTTTTTAATAATCAATATACTAATTTGGGGGCTCCTGTGGGACAGACCCTGGGACTAAGATCGTCCAATTTAGTATACGGAATTGAGTGTGGAACCTGTGGGAGATTGTATATTGGACAAACAAAAAACAGTCTACTACAAAGGTTAAAACAACATCTCTACCTCATTGACCGGACTAATAAACGTACTCTATTATATTTACATTTTAGGTTACATGGCAGCGGTAACTTGTTTATCTCAGGCCTGGAGTCTGGGGTGTGTTGGTCAAAGAAGCAGAGATTGGCTAGAGAGAGACATTGGATCGAAAAGTTGAAAACGATTTTTCCTAATGGTCTAAATGAAATTTAAAAGCGTGGAAGGGATGGGGAGATGTATCCTTTTGATGGTGGTTTTTGGCCGATTTTTCGTCGGTTCTTCCTCGAGCAGTAGTATGCCATCAAATTCTTCGTTTTAGATGCCAATTGAATGCACCAGATTCAGTTAGCAACTTGATTAGAGCTTGTGTTTCTCGAGTGATGGGTGCTGGATTGGCACAGAGGCGGGAGCTTGTCTAGTTGGGGAGGGTGGGGGGAGTGTGCTAATATCCGGAAAAAAAAAAAAAAAAAAAAAAAAAAAAAAAAAAAAAGGATCTGATTGTCTAAAGGTGTAAAAACACTTTTTTGAAAAAAAGAGGTTTGAAAATATTCATAAAATTCCTTAAAAGATCTAAAGACATCTCCCTAAGTAAAACCGCTTAGGCTAACTCTGCTGATTGAAATCACATTCTTTAGATTTGGGGCTGGGAAAGGGTTTTTTACAACTTAAAAAATTATTAGGGGGGGGTCAATGCATATATTTCATGAATCATGTTGTTAATCTGAGAAGGGAGTGATTTAAACATAAAAGGTCTGTGTGCCTGTGCACTCTATTTGCTTATGCAGGTAGAATTTAAAATTTCCCCATACCTAACCAGCCTGTGCCACAAACCTTGATCAACTCTCTGCTTGAAAACTCAACAGATTATAGGAACGAACTAATTGAACAAGTTGCTGTCTGGGGAATTCCTGAGACTTAAAGGTTTGATTACTGAAACTGAAAAACCAAATAAATGGGTCCCAGATAGATTGCACCTGATGGGGAAATATAAGGGTGTAATATAACATTGTTTTAGGGGTTCCAGATTGTTTCTTATATATATGTATTGACCCCCCAAACAGCCTTGGATGGTGGTTGGTAGTTTAATGAGGTACAGCTGCCTGTTGATTGTATTTGTCCTTAAGTACCTGAGAGAGTGAACTAATTAGTTGAGACTCCTCCTATTTATTTCCTTTTTTCATACATATTGCTCAGCTTTTCAGTTTTTTTTTTTTTTTTCTATCCTCTGATGAAGGCACATGCTGCCGAAACGTTAGGAGCTCTTATTTTATGTGTTTTAAAATCTCTTATGACATAAACCCGACTGAATTTTTTTAGAGTTTCAGAGGGACGCGTAGTTCTTATTTAATTACAAAATTCTATTTATTTCTCTTGGAATAAACAATCCGGCACAATTATACGTTTAGTGGTGAAGCATTTGGTAGAGGGGCATTGGCCCCGAGTGGCAACACTCCTATTCACAGTGTGTGTTGTGTGGCTTGATTACCACTTTTTTGAATATGGGCTTTGCGCTGATGTGGGGTGATACTTTGTACACAGTTATAAGTTTTTAGAGTGTGCTTTTTTGAGTGATTTAGCCACCAAAAGGGCCAATTTAGACCCCTGTGTTTAAAATCCAAATGTTTTTTTTCTTACAAAAATAAGCATTGGAACAAGGGAGGAATAACATGAATTAAAACCCTTCATAAGCCAATGTTCCTTTGTTTGATGAAATAATTAAATATTTATTTAATTGTGCCTAGAGAAATAACAGGATACCAATTTAGTGGGTATTTTGTCATTTTTCATCCAATTAGTTTCTTTATAGAGTCCAACATGAGTTTGGGAAGGGGGGAATGGACCACAGTCGTTCGAGGTAGACAGAGACGACAAACCCCCCCGTGACAATCTTGGTCCTAGTAGGAATTTGGAAGGTGGTAGACCACAGGGTTCTAACCAAACCCCAGAGATCAAATTGGAGAAGAAATATTTTAAGTTACTCCAAGCAATCCATCATGCCGAGGTAGTGGAAGAAACCGAGCAATCGGGAAGATTTCCAGTGGGGATGACAAGACAAGTTAATAAATTAACTTCTTTTATTAAGCCATCGTCCCCCAATGAGGACACACAAACTAGGGTGAGATATAATACTGATGAGTGGATGAGGAACAACATGAGGATACTCAAAGATCACTATGACTCAGTGATTGCACTCACTCTTGAGGATCTTCCCCCTTTTGAACAAGTGGCAATGGAAAAAGCGATTGCGTATGGGAAGGCCAGGTATAAACATCGACTTACCAATACGTCAGTTGCTACCCTCTCGACACTAATACAGGGTAATTCATCTTCTATAGTGGAAGGGAGAGCAGGAAATTGGCTGGATGATGGTGAATGGCCGGCTTTACAATCTGCAGGCCAGCATAGGCCCAGTTTTAGTAGGGATCCCAACACCAATAATAGGCCAAGTCCTGGGCCTCTTCCAGCTAGAATTCGGCGGATCTCGAAACGTAATTCTGCCCTTAATTCTAACCCTAACCTTGGCTCCAATTTAAACCTTAACCATAATTTTAACCCTAATCCCAAACTTACTTCTGGCTCTGGCTCTGACTCGAATACTAACCCTGATTCTAATGCAAATCCTAATCATAACCCTAACCCTGATTCTAATCATAACCCTTCTAATTCTAACCCTAATCCTAATTTTAACCCTCCGACGAACTTCATTTTGAGGACAGGCTCGAGCCCAGTGGTTAATCCACCTAGTTCTGTCCAAGGGAATGACCCCAGCCTGAACCCTGATGTTAACCTTAACCCTAATCCCATTTGGAGTGTAAACTCCATTGATAACCCCCCTATTTCTAACCCTGATACCGCTACACCCAATCGGGCACCAAACGAGTCTTCCCTCTGGAGCTACATCCGCAGAGAGCTAATATCTGGAATGGGAGGAGACAACAGATAGCTGTTGCACAGGTGCATGCAGCCAACCTTCCTGATAGCTTGGAAGAGAGCTCGGAATCTCGTCCCAATTTTAATCCGGAATTTACAGATAATTTAGGCTCAGAGGGAAACGGGGGTGTATTATTAGATGGTGTACCTGTTGTAAACCAGGAGAAGGGTACCGTGGTGACAAATGTGGCGGTTTTGGAGACTGATATTTCCCACCTATCCCCATTGATTAACAGTGGGTTAGAAAATCCTTTGGGAGAGGATACAGATGGGGGGATCTACGGTGTAGGCTGTAATTCACGGGACATAGGGAGGGTGCAGGAGGAAGGGGGATAACGGGATTCGATTGCCCCTACAAAAACCCGTTCGCCATAAGAACACCTTTCAGAAAGTGGTGTGTTGGTCGATGGAGGTCCATAAACCTGTTGTGATAGTGGGTGATTCAAATCTAGCTAGAATACCAGAGTACAATTACCCACTGGTGCAAATAGATAGCTTTCCGGGGGCCCAGATACATCATATAAAGGCCATCCTGGAGAAATTGGACCCATGTCCGACAACACAGAAGGTGGTGCTCTCAGTGGGTTTAAATAACTGCTTGAGGGAGAACTTGCTCAATACTATTAAAAAGCAATTCCAGACCCTAGTGATGCTTGTAAAAAGGGTCTTTCCACAGGCAGAGGTTTTTTTATACCACTCATTCAGTTTTTCTACACAGCTCCCATTGGGAGCACAAGCCCTCTTAAAACAGACAAATGACTTTTTGAAGGCAAATTATAGGATTTTTTGAATGGGGTGGAAGAAGGGGAATTTAGGGTTTTGCATAATGATCCGGTCCATTGGAAGCCATGTACTGGAAAACAAATCTTGGACTCATGGATGAAACAATTAAACTAGATATGGGGGAATTGGGGACACTCACCCCTCCGCATTCGAATATTTTGAATTTGTCGTTAACTTTTTCTTTATCGGAGGCTGAACGCTCGTTGCTAGAAAGGGGCCTCTTTTTTATTCCAACTCCACTAGCGGTGGACAGACAGGATCTCCGTAGGGACTTATATCGATATCATAGACGCCTAAAATTACTCGATCATTTCGAACTTACGATGGATGTAGATCGAGAACCGTTTATTGATCCTCGTTTGGGAACCGGGTGGGAATCTGTTTCAGATCCCATTAAGGAACTCATCAGACGGGATATCGGAAGGTTCGAAAGGATCTCATGTAAAAGCGAAAAAAGGAGAAGAACCTGTCTGGGGAAGCGAGAAGAGCGTTAAAAACGATTAAAACAGAACCAGGACATAGTTATCAAACCTGCGGACAAGGGATCGAAAATTGTAATCATGGATAAAAACCAATACTTGACAGAGGCTAATAGACAATTAAATAATATAAAACACTATTTACCTCTGGACCATTCCTTGCAATTGGAAACGCAGAGGCGGATACGGGAGATTGTGAGAGAATTACGGGAAAAGAAAGTCATTAGTGCGAAACAAATGCATTATCTGTTTGGTGAGGACCCTCCACGGCCAAGGAAATTTTATCTACTACCGAAGATTCATAAAGATCCGGAAACGTGGACGATTCCACACCAGATCCCTTCCGGCAGACCGATTGTATCGGACTGCGGTAGTGAATCTTACAGAATAGCCGAATTTATCGATTATTTTTTGAATCCCTTGTCGCAGTTACACGATAGCTATATTAAAGATACATATGAGTTTGTTGAAAAACTTAAAAATGTTAAAATCTCACCTGGGGCGATGCTCTTCTCTATAGATATAGATTCTCTCTATACGAATATAGACACCCAATTGGGTTTACGAGCGGTTAGAGAGATCTTCAAGAAATATCCGGACCCCGCTAGACCGGATGAGGCCCTTTTAACTCTACTAGAATTAGGTTTAACAAAGAATGATTTTGAGTTTAACTCCAGATACTATCTCCAGGTGCATGGCACGGCAATGGGGAAGAAGTTTGCTCCGGCTTATGCCAATATTTATATGGCGGACTGGGAGCGAACTGTCTTCCCCAAATGCAGGAAACTTCCGACTTTGTATGTTCGGTACCTCGATGATATTTTTGGTGTCTGGGGCTATTCTGAACCTGATTTTAAAGATTTTGTAGCGATCCTGAATGAACATCATGCTTCAATATCGGTAAAATATAACTTGCAATCGCAGAAAATCGAATTTTTGGATACTGAGGTTTATATAATGAGGGAGGAGAATGGAGGGTTGGGATTGGGAACGAGAGTTTATTTTAAGCCAACCGATACTCACGCACTGTTGCATAAGTCTAGTTACCATCCGAAAACATACATAAGGGGATTATCAAGTCCCAGCTTATACGGTTTCATAGGATTTGCACAGTAATGGAGGATATCGAATCAGCGACTAGTATCCTCTTTAAGGCCTTGAGGCCTAGAGGATATAGTAGGATATTTCTCCGTTCAATCAAGGCTGAGGTGGAACGTGACTTTTTAAAAAAAAGGTCGTGATCTAAGGATAAACGATAAAGATCAACGTAAGATTATCCCGTTTTTGTCTCAACTTTCTCTCCGCCTCAGTAAAATTAAATAGGGAGATTAAAACCAGTTTTAAAACGTTACAGGATACGCTGGAATCTTGGGTTGATTTTAAGATCATAGCAGCGTTTAGACGGAATAAAAATTTAAAAGATGTTTTGGTTCATGCCTCTCTAAATAGGGATAAAAAGGACAAATTAGAGATACATTATAGAAAGGTAAGTTTTTTTAATAATCAATATACTAATTTGGGGGCTCCTGTGGGACAGACCCTGGGACTAAGATCGTCCAATTTAGTATACGGAATTGAGTGTGGAACCTGTGGGAGATTGTATATTGGACAAACAAAAAACAGTCTACTACAAAGGTTAAAACAACATCTCTACCTCATTGACCGGACTAATAAACGTACTCTATTATATTTACATTTTAGGTTACATGGCAGCGGTAACTTGTTTATCTCAGGCCTGGAGTCTGGGGTGTGTTGGTCAAAGAAGCAGAGATTGGCTAGAGAGAGACATTGGATCGAAAAAGTTGAAAACGATTTTTCCTAATGGTCTAAATGAAATTTAAAAGCGTGGAAGGGATGGGGAGATGTATCCTTTTGATGGTGGTTTTTGGCCGATTTTCGTCGGTTCTTCCTCGAGCAGTATGCCATCTGCAATTCTTCGTTTAGATGCCAATTGAATGCACCAGATTCAGTTAGCAACTTGATTAGAGCTTGTGTTTCTCGAGTGATGGGTGCTGGATTGGCACAGAGGCGGAGCTTGTCTAGTTGGGGAGGGTGGGCGGGAGTGTGCTAATATCCCGAAAAAAAAAAAAAAAAAAAAAAAAAAAAAGGATCTGATTGTCTAAAGGTGTAAAAACACTTTTTGAAAAAGAGGTTTGAAAATATTCATAAAATTCCTTAAAAGATCTAAAGACATCTCCCTAAGTAAAACCGCTTAGGCTAACTCTGCTGATTGAAATCACATTCTTTAGATTTGGGGCTGGGAAAGGTTTTTTTACTTAAAAATTATTAGTGGGGGGTCAATGCATATATTTCATGAATCATGTTGTTAATCTGAGAAGGGAGTGATTTAAACATAAAAGGTCTGTGTGCCTGTGCACTCTATTTGCTTATGCAGGTAGAATTTAAAATTTCCCCATACCTAACCAGCCTGTGCCACAAACCTTGATCAACTCTCTGCTTGAAAACTCAACAGATTATAGGAACGAACTAATTGAACAAGTTGCTGTCTGGGGAATTCCTGAGACTTAAAGGTTTGATTACTGAAACTGAAAAACCAAATAAATGGGTCCCAGATAGATTGCACCTGATGGGGAAATATAAGGGTGTAATATAACATTGTTTTAGGGGTTCCAGATTGTTTCTTATATATATGTATTGACCCCCAAACAGCCTTGGATGGTGGTTGGTAGTTTAATGAGGTACAGCTGCCTGTTGATTGTATTTGTCCTTAAGTACCTGAGAGAGTGAACTAATTAGTTGAGACTCCTCCTATTTATTTCCTTTTTCATACATATTGCTCAGCTTTTCAGTTTTTTTCTTTTTTCTATCCTCTGATGAAGGCACATGCTGCCGAAACGTTAGGAGCTCTTATTTTATGTGTTTTAAAATCTCTTATGACATAAACCCGACTGAATTTTTAGAGTTTCGTAGGACGCGTAGTTCTTATTTTTAATTACAAAATTCTATTTATTTCTCTTGGAATAAACAATCCGGCACAATTATACGTTTAGTGGTGAAGCATTTGGTAGAGGGGCATTGGCCCCGAGTGGCAACACTCCTATTCACAGTGTGTGTTGTGTGGCTTGATTACCCACTTTTTGAATATGGGGCTTGCGCTGATGTGGGGTGATACTTTGTACACAGTTATAAGTTTTTAGAGTGTGCTTTTTTGAGTGATTTAGCCACCAAAAGGGCCAATTTAGACCCCTGTGTTTAAAATCCAAATGTTTTTCTTACAAAAATAAGCATTGGAACAAGGGAGGGGAATAACATGAATTAAAACCCTTCATAAGCCAATGTTCCTTTGTTTGATGAAATAATTAAATATTTATTTAATTGTGCCTAGAGAAATAACAGGATACCAATTTAGTGGGTATTTTGTCATTTTTCATCCAATTAGTTTCTTTATAGAGTCCAACATGAGTTTGGGAAGGGGGGAATGGACCACAGTCGTTCGAGGTAGACAGAGACGACAAACTCCCCGTGACAATCTTGGTCCTAGTAGGAATTTGGAAGGTGGTAGACCACAGGGTTCTAACCAAACCCCAGAGATCAAATTGGAGAAGAAATATTTTAAGTTACTCCAAGCAATCCATCATGCCGAGGTAGTGGAAGAAACCGAGCAATCGGGAAGATTTCCAGTGGGGATGACAAGACAAGTTAATAAATTAACTTCTTTTATTAAGCCATCGTCCCCCAATGAGGACACACAAACTAGGGTGAGATATAATACTGATGAGTGGATGAGGAACAACATGAGGATACTCAAAGATCACTATGACTCAGTGATTGCACTCACTCTTGAGGATCTTCCCCCTTTTGAACAAGTGGCAATGGAAAAAGCGATTGCGTATGGGAAGGCCAGGTATAAACATCGACTTACCAATACGTCAGTTGCTACCCTCTCGACACTAATACAGGGTAATTCATCTTCTATAGTGGAAGGGAGAGCAGGAAATTGGCTGGATGATGGTGAATGGCCGGCTTTACAATCTGCAGGCCAGCATAGGCCCAGTTTTAGTAGGGATCCCAACACCAATAATAGGCCAAGTCCTGGGCCTCTTCCAGCTAGAATTCGGCGGATCTCGAAACGTAATTCTGCCCTTAATTCTAACCCTAACCTTGGCTCCAATTTAAACCTTAACCATAATTTTAACCCTAATCCCAAACTTACTTCTGGCTCTGGCTCTGACTCGAATACTAACCCTGATTCTAATGCAAATCCTAATCATAACCCTAACCCTGATTCTAATCATAACCCTTCTAATTCTAACCCTAATCCTAATTTTAACCCTCCGACGAACTTCATTTTGAGGACAGGCTCGAGCCCAGTGGTTAATCCACCTAGTTCTGTCCAAGGGAATGACCCCAGCCTGAACCCTGATGTTAACCTTAACCCTAATCCCATTTGGAGTGTAAACTCCATTGATAACCCCCCTATTTCTAACCCTGATACCGCTACACCCAATCGGGCACCAACGAGTCTTCCCTCTGGAGCTACATCCGCAGAGAGCTAATATCTGGAATGGGAGGGAGACAACAGATAGCTGTTGCACAGGTGCATGCAGCCAACCTTCCTGATAGCTTGGAAGAGAGCTCGGAATCTCGTCCCAATTTTAATCCGGAATTTACAGATAATTTAGGCTCAGAGGGAAGGGGGGGGTGTATTATTAGATGGTGTACCTGTTGTAAACCAGGAGGGTACCGTGGTGACAAATGTGGCGGTTTTGGAGACTGATATTTCCCACCTATCCCCATTGATTAACAGTGGGTTAGAAAATCCTTTGGGAGAGGATACAGATGGGGGGGGATCTACCGGTGTAGGCTGTAATTCACGGGACATAGGGAGGGTGCAGGAGGAAGCGGGGATAACGGGATTCGATTGCCCCCTACAAAAACCCGTTCGCCATAAGAACACCTTTCAGAAAGTGTGGTGTTGTTCGATGGAGGTCCATAAACCTGTTGTGATAGTGGGTGATTCAAATCTAGCTAGAATACCAGAGTACAATTACCCACTGGTGCAAATAGATAGCTTTCCGGGGGCCCAGATACATCATATAAAGGCCATCCTGGAGAAATTGGACCCATGTCCGACAACACAGAAGGTGGTGCTCTCAGTGGGTTTAAATAACTGCTTGAGGGAGAACTTGCTCAATACTATTAAAAAGCAATTCCAGACCCTAGTGATGCTTGTAAAAAGGGTCTTTCCACAGGCAGAGGTTTTTATACCACTCATTCAGTTTTCTACACAGCTCCCATTGGGAGCACAAGCCCTCTTAAAACAGACAAATGACTTTTTGAAGGCAAATTATAGGATTTTGAATGGGGTGGAAGAAGGGGAATTTAGGGTTTTGCATAATGATCCGGTCCATTGGAAGCCATGTACTGGAAAACAAATCTTGGACTCATGGATGAAACAATTAAACTAGATATGGGGGAATTGGGGACACTCACCCCTCCGCATTCGAATATTTTGAATTTGTCGTTAACTTTTTCTTTATCGGAGGCTGAACGCTCGTTGCTAGAAAGGGGCCTCTTTTTTATTCCAACTCCACTAGCGGTGGACAGACAGGATCTCCGTAGGGACTTATATCGATATCATAGACGCCTAAAATTACTCGATCATTTCGAACTTACGATGGATGTAGATCGAGAACCGTTTATTGATCCTCGTTGGGGAACCGGGTGGGAATCTGTTTCAGATCCCATTAAGGAACTCATCAGACGGGATATCGGAAGGTCGAAAGGATCTCATGTAAAAGCGAAAAAGGAGAAGAACCTGTCTGGGGAAGCGAGAAGAGCGTTAAAACGATTAAAACAGAACCAGGACATAGTTATCAAACCTGCGGACAAGGGATCGAAAATTGTAATCATGGATAAAAACCAATACTTGACAGAGGCTAATAGACAATTAAATAATATAAAACACTATTTACCTCTGGACCATTCCTTGCAATTGGAAACGCAGAGGCGGATACGGGAGATTGTGAGAGAATTACGGGAAAAGAAAGTCATTAGTCTTGAAACAAATGCATTATCTGTTTGGTGAGGACCCTCCACGGCCAAGGAAATTTTATCTACTACCGAAGATTCATAAAGATCCGGAAACGTGGACGATTCCACACCAGATCCCTTCCGGCAGACCGATTGTATCGGACTGCGGTAGTGAATCTTACAGAATAGCCGAATTTATCGATTATTTTTTGAATCCCTTGTCGCAGTTACACGATAGCTATATTAAAGATACATATGAGTTTGTTGAAAAACTTAAAAATGTTAAAATCTCACCTGGGGCGATGCTCTTCTCTATAGATATAGATTCTCTCTATACGAATATAGACACCCAATTGGGTTTTACGAGCGGTTAGAGAGATCTTCAAGAAAATATCGGACCCCGCTAGACCGGATGAGGCCTTTTTAACTCTACTAGAATTAGGTTTAACAAAGAATGATTTTGAGTTTAACTCCAGATACTATCTCCAGGTGCATGGCACGGCAATGGGGAAGAAGTTTGCTCCGGCTTATGCCAATATTTATATGGCGGACTGGGAGCGAACTGTCTTCCCCAAATGCAGGAAACTTCCGACTTTGTATGTTCGGTACCTCGATGATATTTTTGGTGTCTGGGGCTATTCTGAACCTGATTTTAAAGATTTTGTAGCGATCCTGAATGAACATCATGCTTCAATATCGGTAAAATATAACTTGCAATCGCAGAAAATCGAATTTTTGGATACTGAGGTTTATATAATGAGGGAGGAGAATGGAGGGTTGGGATTGGGAACGAGAGTTTATTTTAAGCCAACCGATACTCACGCACTGTTGCATAAGTCTAGTTACCATCCGAAACATACATATAAGGGGATTATCAAGTCCCAGCTTATACGGTTTCATAGGATTTGCACAGTAATGGAGGATATCGAATCAGCGACTAGTATCCTCTTTAAGGCCTTGAGGCCTAGAGGATATAGTAGGATATTTCTCCGTTCAATCAAGGCTGAGGTGGAACGTGACTTTCGAAAAGGTCGTGATCTAAGGATAAACGATAAAGATCAACGTAAGATTATCCCCGTTTGTCTCAACTTTCTCTCGGCCTCAGTAAAATTAAATAGGGAGATTAAAACCAGTTTTAAAACGTTACAGGATACGCTAGAATCTTGGGTTGATTTTAAGATCATAGCAGCGTTTAGACGGAATAAAAATTTAAAAGATGTTTTGGTTCATGCCTCTCTAAATAGGGATAAAAAGGACAAATTAGAGATACATTATAGAAAGGTAAGTTTTTTTAATAATCAATATACTAATTTGGGGGCTCCTGTGGGACAGACCCTGGGACTAAGATCGTCCAATTTAGTATACGGAATTGAGTGTGGAACCTGTGGGAGATTGTATATTGGACAAACAAAAAACAGTCTACTACAAAGGTTAAAACAACATCTCTACCTCATTGACCGGACTAATAAACGTACTCTATTATATTTACATTTTAGGTTACATGGCAGCGGTAACTTGTTTATCTCAGGCCTGGAGTCTGGGGTGTGTTGGTCAAAGAAGCAGAGATTGGCTAGAGAGAGACATTGGATCGAAAAGTTGAAAACGATTTTTCCTAATGGTCTAAATGAAATTTAAAAGCGTGGAAGGGATGGGGAGATGTATCCTTTTGATGGTGGTTTTTGGCCGATTTTCGTCGGTTCTTCCTCGAGCGAGTATGCCATCTGCAATTCTTCGTTTAGATGCCAATTGAATGCACCAGATTCAGTTAGCAACTTGATTAGAGCTTGTGTTTCTCGAGTGATGGGTGCTGGATTGGCACAGAGGCGGGAGCTTGTCTAGTTGGGGAGGGTGGGCGGGGAGTGTGCTAATATCAAAAAAAAAAAAAAAAAAAAAAAAAAAAAAAAAAAAAGGATCTGATTGTCTAAAGGTGTAAAAACACTTTTTGAAAAAGAGGTTTGAAAATATTCATAAAATTCCTTAAAAGATCTAAAGACATCTCCCTAAGTAAAACCGCTTAGGCTAACTCTGCTGATTGAAATCACATTCTTTAGATTTGGGGCTGGGAAAGGTTTTTTACAACTTAAAAATTATTAGTGGGGGGGTCAATGCATATATTTCATGAATCATGTTGTTAATCTGAGAAGGGAGTGATTTAAACATAAAAGGTCTGTGTGCCTGTGCACTCTATTTGCTTATGCAGGTAGAATTTAAAATTTCCCCATACCTAACCAGCCTGTGCCACAAACCTTGATCAACTCTCTGCTTGAAAACTCAACAGATTATAGGAACGAACTAATTGAACAAGTTGCTGTCTGGGGAATTCCTGAGACTTAAAGGTTTGATTACTGAAACTGAAAAACCAAATAAATGGGTCCCAGATAGATTGCACCTGATGGGGAAATATAAGGGTGTAATATAACATTGTTTTAGGGGTTCCAGATTGTTTCTTATATATATGTATTGACCCCCAAACAGCCTTGGATGGTGGTTGGTAGTTTAATGAGGTACAGCTGCCTGTTGATTGTATTTGTCCTTAAGTACCTGAGAGAGTGAACTAATTAGTTGAGACTCCTCCTATTTATTTCCTTTTTCATACATATTGCTCAGCTTTTCAGTTTTTTTTCTTTTTTCTATCCTCTGATGAAGGCACATGCTGCCGAAACGTTAGGAGCTCTTATTTTATGTGTTTTAAAATCTCTTATGACATAAACCCGACTGAATTTTTAGAGTTTCGTAGGACGCGTAGTTCTTATTTTTAATTACAAAATTCTATTTATTTCTCTTGGAATAAACAATCCGGCACAATTATACGTTTAGTGGTGAAGCATTTGGTAGAGGGGCATTGGCCCCGAGTGGCAACACTCCTATTCACAGTGTGTGTTGTGTGGCTTGATTACCCACTTTTTGAATATGGGGCTTGCGCTGATGTGGGGTGATACTTTGTACACAGTTATAAGTTTTTAGAGTGTGCTTTTTTGAGTGATTTAGCCACCAAAAGGGCCAATTTAGACCCCTGTGTTTAAAATCCAAATGTTTTTCTTACAAAAATAAGCATTGGAACAAGGGAGGGGAATAACATGAATTAAAACCCTTCATAAGCCAATGTTCCTTTGTTTGATGAAATAATTAAATATTTATTTAATTGTGCCTAGAGAAATAACAGGATACCAATTTAGTGGGTATTTTGTCATTTTTCATCCAATTAGTTTCTTTATAGAGTCCAACATGAGTTTGGGGGGGGGAATGGACCACAGTCGTTCGAGGTAGACAGAGCGACAAACTCCCCGTGACAATCTTGGTCCTAGTAGGAATTTGGAAGGTGGTAGACCACAGGGTTCTAACCAAACCCCAGAGATCAAATTGGAGAAGAAATATTTTAAGTTACTCCAAGCAATCCATCATGCCGAGGTAGTGGAAGAAACCGAGCAATCGGGAAGATTTCAGTGGGGATGACAAGACAAGTTAATAAATTAACTTCTTTTATTAAGCCATCGTCCCCCAATGAGGACACACAAACTAGGGTGAGATATAATACTGATGAGTGGATGAGGAACAACATGAGGATACTCAAAGATCACTATGACTCAGTGATTGCACTCACTCTTGAGGATCTTCCCCCTTTTGAACAAGTGGCAATGGAAAAAGCGATTGCGTATGGGAAGGCCAGGTATAAACATCGACTTACCAATACGTCAGTTGCTACCCTCTCGACACTAATACAGGGTAATTCATCTTCTATAGTGGAAGGGAGAGCAGGAAATTGGCTGGATGATGGTGAATGGCGGCTTTACAATCTGCAGGCCAGCATAGGCCCAGTTTTAGTAGGGATCCCAACACCAATAATAGGCCAAGTCCTGGGCCTCTTCCAGCTAGAATTCGGCGGATCTCGAAACGTAATTCTGCCCTTAATTCTAACCCTAACCTTGGCTCCAATTTAAACCTTAACCATAATTTTAACCCTAATCCCAAACTTACTTCTGGCTCTGGCTCTGACTCGAATACTAACCCTGATTCTAATGCAAATCCTAATCATAACCCTAACCCTGATTCTAATCATAACCCTTCTAATTCTAACCCTAATCCTAATTTTAACCCTCCGATTTAACTTCATTTTGAGGACAGGCTCGAGCCCAGTGGTTAATCCACCTAGTTCTGTCCAGGGAATGACCCCAGCCTGAACCCTGATGTTAACCTTAACCCTAATCCCATTTGGAGTGTAAACTCCATTGATAACCCCCCTATTTCTAACCCTGATACCGCTACACCCAATCGGGCACCAACGAGTCTTCCCTCTGGAGCTACATCCGGCAGAGAGCTAATATCTGGAATGGGAGGGAGACAACAGATAGCTGTTGCACAGGTGCATGCAGCCAACCTTCCTGATAGCTTGGAAGAGAGCTCGGAATCTCGTCCCAATTTTAATCCGAATTTACAGATAATTTAGGCTCAGAGGGAAACGGGGGTGTATTATTAGATGGTGTACCTGTTGTAAACCAGGAGAAGGGTACCGTGGTGACAAATGTGGCGGTTTTGGAGACTGATATTTCCCACCTATCCCCATTGATTAACAGTGGGTTAGAAAATCCTTTGGGAGAGGATACAGATGGGGGGGATCTACGGTGTAGGCTGTAATTCACGGGACATAGGGAGGGTGCAGGAGGAAGCGGGGGATAACGGGATTCGATTGCCCCTACAAAAACCCGTTCGCCATAAGAACACCTTTCAGAAAGTGGTGTGTTGGTCGATGGAGGTCCATAAACCTGTTGTGATAGTGGGTGATTCAAATCTAGCTAGAATACCACAGAGCAGAATTACCCACTGGTGCAAATAGATAGCTTTCCGGGGGCCCAGATACATCATATAAAGGCCATCCTGGAGAAATTGGACCCATGTCCGACAACACAGAAGGTGGTGCTCTCAGTGGGTTTAAATAACTGCTTGAGGGAGAACTTGCTCAATACTATTAAAAAGCAATTCCAGACCCTAGAAAAAAAAAAAAAAAGGGTCTTTCCACAGGCAGAGGTTTTTATACCACTCATTCAGTTTTTCTACAGCCCCATTGGGAGCACAAGCCCTTAAAACAGACAAATGACTTTTGAAGGCAAATTATAGGATTTTTGAATGGGGTAAAGAAGGGGAATTTAGGGTTTGTATAATGATCCGTCCATTGGAAGCTATGTACTGGAAAACAAATCTTGACTCATGGATGAAACAATTAAACTAGATATGGGGAATTGGGGGAC
Source organism: Gymnothorax javanicus (assembly GCA_029692085.1). Classification (NCBI taxonomy): domain Eukaryota; kingdom Metazoa; phylum Chordata; class Actinopteri; order Anguilliformes; family Muraenidae; genus Gymnothorax; species Gymnothorax javanicus. The sequence goes on along the minus strand of CM056198.1, from coordinate 132,312,871 downwards.
ACCTACCCCTCCGTGATTCGAATATTTTGAATTCTGTCGTTAACTTTTTCTTTATCGGAGGCTGAACGCCAAGGTTAGAAAGGGGCTTCTTTTATTCCAACTCCACTAGCGGTGGACAGACAGGGATCTCCGTGACCTTATATCATCGATATCATAGACGCCTAAAATTACTCTCGATCATTTCTCGAACTTACGATGGATGTAGATCGAGAACCGCTGATCCCTCGTTGTGGGAACCGGAGTGGGAATCTGTTTCAGATCCCATTAAGGAACTCATCAGACGGGATATCGGAAGGTTCGAAAGGATCTCATGTAAAAGCGAAAAGGAGAAGAACCTGTCTGGGGAAGGAGAAGAGCTTAAAACGATTAAAACAGAACCAGGACATAGTTATCAAACCTGCGGACAAGGGATCGAAAAATTGTAATCATGGATACAAAAACCAATACTCTGAAGACAGAGGCTAATAGACAATTAAATAATATAAAACACTATTTACCTCTGGACCATTCCTTGCAATTGAAACGCAGAGGCGGATACGAGGATTGTGAGAGAATTACGGGAAAAGAAAGTCATTAGTGCGAAAACAAAATGCATTATCATGGTGAGGACCCTCCACGGCCAAGGAAATTTTATCTACCACCGAAGATTCATAAAGATCCGGAAACGTGATCTATTTCCACCAGATCCCTTCGCAGACCGATTGTATCGACTGCGGTAGTGAATCTTACAGAATAGCCGAATTTATCGATTATTTTTGAATCCTTGTCGTGAAAGCTCACACGATAGCTATAATAAAGATACATATGAGTTTGTTGAAAAACTTAAAATGTTAAAATCTCACCTGGGGCGATGCTCTTCTCTATAGATGTTAGATTCTCTCTATACGAATATAGACACCCAATTGGCTTAGCGGTTAGAGAGATTCAAGAAATATCCGACCCCGCTAGACCGGATGTAGAGGCCCTTTTTAACTCTACTAGAATTAGGGTTTTAACAAAGAACCATTTTGAGTTTAACTCCAGATACTATCTCCAGGTGCATGGCATGGCAATGGGGAAGAAGTTTGTCTGCTTATGCCAATATTTATATGGCGGACTGGGAGCGAACTGTCTTCCCCAAATGCAGGAAACTTCCACTTTGTATGTTCGGTACTCGATGATATTTTGGTGTCTGGGGCTATTCTGAACCTGATTTAAAGATTTTGGAAGTGATCCTGAATGAACATCATGCTTCAATATCGGTAAAATAATTTTTGGATACTGAGGTTTATATAATGAGGGAGGAGAATGGAGGGTTGGGATTGGGAACGAGAGTTTATTTTAAGCCAACCGATACTCACGCACTGTTGCATAAGTCTAGTTACCAATCCCAACATACATATAAGGGGATTATCAAGTCCCAGCTTTTATACGGTTTCATAGGATTTGCACAGTAATGAGGATATCGAATCAGGCGATTAGTATCTCTCTTTTGCTACCTTGAGGCCTAGAGGATATAGTAGGATATTTCTCCGTTCAATCAAGGCTGAGGTGGAACGTGACTTTCGAAAAGGTCGTGATCTAAGGATAAACGAGCAAAGATCAACGGCATTATCCCGCTTTGTCTCAACTTTCTCTCCGCCCAGTAAAATTAAATAGGAGATTAAAACCAGTTTTAAACGTTACAGGATACGTGCTGGAATCTTGGGTTGATTTTTAAGATCATAGCAGCGTTTAGGACGGAAAATTTAAAAGATGTTTTGGTTCATGCCTCTCTAAATAGGGATAAAAAGGACAAATTAGAGATACATTATAGAAAGGTAAGTTTTTTTAATAACCCCGGATAAAGACTCTCTCGTAAATGCGCTCAAAATAAAAACCTTATTAGAACTTACTACTTAGCCATCTAAAAACCTCTTTAAAACTCCATTTTGGGCTCACAGGACACACCCGAGCTTGATCACCTCGGTGGGGCCGTCCTTGGGTGAGGGTGTATAGTGGTAATGGCCGAAACACCCAATGATCCTAAGGTACACTACTGACGATGTGTCTCGAAATTCCTCCTCTAAAAACCTTATTAGCCCCAGTTCTAAAATAGCTAGGTTCCCACCCTGGCTCCCTTTCAAAGGAGCCGAGGGCTTCGGGACGCTACTTTCAGGCGCCACTAAGAGTGTTCAACTTATCTGAAACTCTTAGCCTCTACCTCTTGCTCCTATCTACCCCCTTCTCTATGACTGACAACTGGATGGGTAGATTGAATCAACGTCTTGCCGCCAGTGCTCCCCGCGTGCTCTACTTTAAACCCGGCAATTGCCTTTAACGGGCTTGTCGGGGAGTACGTGAGTATCTTCATAAGCCTAACCTAACCCTAACCCCAACCCCAACCCCAACCCCAACCCCAACCCCAACCCTAACCCTAAAAAAAAAAAAACCGAGATCTGATTGTCTAAAGGTGTAAAAACACTTTTTGAAAAAGAGGTTTGAAAATATTCATAAAATTCCTTAAAAGATCTAAGGACATCTCCCTAAACCCCAACCCTTTAGGCTAACCCTGCCCCATTGAAATCACATTCTTTAGATTTGGGGCTGGGAAGGGTTTTTTAACAACCCCAAAATTATTAGTGGGGGGTCAATACATATATTTCATGAATCATGTTGTTAATCTGAGAAGGCAGTGATTTAAACATAAAAGGTCTGTGTGCCTGTGCACCCTATTTGCTTAACCCCAGGTAGAATTTAAAATTTCCCCCATACCTAACCAACCTGTGCCCCACAAACCTTGATCAACTCTCATTGTTTGAAAACCCAACAGATTATAGGAACAAACCCCAATTGAACAAGTTGCTGTCTGGGGAATTCCCCTAACTTAAACCCTAATTACCCCAACTGAAAAACCAAATAAATGGGTCCCAGATAGATTGCAACCCGATGGGGAAATATATGGGTGTAATATAACATTGTTTTTAGGAGTTCCAGATTGTTTCCCATATATAACCCCAACCCCAACCCCCAAACAGCCTTGGATGGTGGTTAGTAGTTTAATGAACCCCAGCCCCCTGTTGATTGTATTTGTCCCCAACCCCTGAAGAGAGTGAACCCTTAGTTGAGACTCCTCCTATTTATTTCCTTTTTCATACATATTGTTCAGCTTTTCAGTTTTTTTTCTTTTCTCTATCCTCTGATGAAGGCACAAGCTGCCGAAACGTTAGGAGCTCTTATTTTATGTGTTCTAAAATCTCTTATGACATAAACCCGACTGAATTTTTAGAGTTTTGTAGGACGCGTAGTTTCTATTTTTAATTAGAAAATTCTATTTATTTCTCTTGTAATAAATTATCCAGCACAATTATACGTCTAGTGGTGAAGCATTTGGTAGAGGGGCATTGGCCCCGAGTGGCAACACTCCTATTCACAGTGTGTGTTGTGTGGCTTGACTACCCACCTTTTGAATATGGGGCTTGCGCTGATGTGGGGTGTTACCTTGTACACAGTTATAAGTTTTTAGAGTGTGCTTTTTTGAGTGTTTTAGCCACCAAAAGGGCCAATTTAGACCCCTGTGTTTAAAATCCAAATGTTTTTCTTACAAAAATAAGCATTGGAACAAAAGAGGGGAATAACATGAATTAAAACCCTTCATAAGCCAAATGTTCCTTTGTTTGATGAAATAATTAAATATTTATTTAATTGTGCCTAGAGAAATAACAGAACACCAATTTAGTGGGTATTTTGTCATTTTTCATCCAATTAGTTTCTTTATAGAGTCCAACATGAGTTTGGGAAGGGGGGGAATGGACCACAGTCGTTCGAGGTAGACAGAGACGACAAACTCCCCGTGACAATCTTGGTCCTAGTAGGAATTTGGAAGGTGGTAGACCACAGGGTTCTAAATCAAACCCCCAGAGATCAAATTGGAGAAGAAATATTTTTAAGTTACTCCAAGCAATCCATCATGCCGAGGTAGTGGAAGAAACCGAGCAATCGGGAAGATTTCCAGTGGGGATGACAAGACAAGTTAATAAATTAACTTCTTTCATTAAGCCATCGTCCCCCAATGAAGACACACAAACTAGGGTGAGATATAATACTGATGAGTGGATGAGGAACAACATGAGGATACTCAAAGATCACTATGACTCAGTTATTGCACTCACTCTTGAGGATCTTCCCCCTTTTGAACAAGTGGCAATGGAAAAAGCGATTGCGTATGGGAAGGCCAGGTATAAACATCGACTTACCAATACGTCAGTTGCTACCCTCTCAACACTAATACAGGGTAATTCATCTTCTATAGGGGAAAAGAGAGCAGGAAATTGGCTGGATGATGGTGAATGGCCGGCTTTACAATCTGCAGGTCAGCATAGGCCCAGTTTTAGCAGGGATCCTAACACCAATAATAGGCCAAGTCCTGGGCCTCTTCCAGCTAGAATTCGGCCAATCTCGAAACGTAATTCTGCCCTTAATTCTAACCCAAACCTTGGCCCCAATGTAAACCTTAACCATAATTTTAACCCTAATCCCAAACTTACTTCTGGCTCTGGCTCTGACTCGAATACTAACCCTGATTCTAATGCAAATCCTAATCATAACCCTAACCCTGATCCTAATCATAACCCTTCTAATTCTAACCCTAACCCTAATTTTAACCCTCTGACGAACTTCATTTTGAGGACAGGCTCGAGCCCAGTGGTTAATCCACCTAGTTCTGTCCAAGGGAATGACCCCAGCCTGAACCCTGATGTTAACCTTAACCCTAATCCCATTTGGAGCGTAGGCTTAAACTCCATTGATAACCCCCCTATTTCTAACCCTGATACCGCTACACCCAATCGGGCACCAACGAGTCCTCCCTCTGGAGCTACATCCGGCAGAGAGCTAGTATCTGGAATGGGAGGGAGACAACAGATAGCTGTTGCACAGGTGCATGCAGCCAACCTTCCTGATAGCTTGGAAGAGAGCTCGGAATCTCGTCCTAATTTTAATCCGGAATTTACAGATAATTTAGGCTCAGAGGGAAACGGGGGTGCATTATTAGATGGTGTACCTGTTGTAAACCAGGAGAAGGGTACCATGGTGACAAATGTGGCGGTTTTAGAGACTGATATTTCCCACTTATCCCCATTGACTAACAGTGGGTTAGAAAATCCTTTGGGAGAGGATACAGATGGGGGGGGATCTACTGGTGTAGGCTGTAATTCACGGGGCATAGGGAGGGTGCAGGAGGAAGCGGGGGATAACGGGATTCGATCGCCCCTACAAAAACCCGTTCGCCATAAGAACACCTTTCAGAAAGTGGTGTGTTGGTCGATGGAGGTCCATAAACCTGTTGTGATAGTGGGTGATTCAAATCTAGCTAGAATACCAGAGTACAATTACCCACTGGTGCAAATAGATAGCTTTCCGGGGGCCCAGATACATCATATAAAGGCCATCCTGGAGAAATTGGACCCATGTCCGACAACACAGAAGGTGGTGCTCTCAGTGGGTTTAAATAACTGCCTGAGGGAGAACTTGCTCAATACTATTAAAAAGCAATTCCAGACCCTAGTGATGCTTGTAAAAAGGGTCTTTCCACAGGCAGAGGTTTTTATACCACTCCTTCAGTTTTTTCTACACAGCTCCCATTGGGAGCACAAGCCCTCTTAAAACAGACAAATGACTTTTTGAAGGCAAATTATAGGATTTTGAATGGGGTGGAAGAAGGGGATTTAGGGTTTTGCATAATGATCCGTCCATTGGAAGCCATGTACTGGAAAACAAATCTTGGACTCATGGATGAAACAATTAAACTAGATATGGGGAATTGGGGGACACTCACCCTCCACATTCGAATATTTTGAATTTGTCGTTAACTTTTTCTTTTATCGGAGGCTGAACGCTCGTTGCTAGAAAGGGGCCTCTTTTTTATTCCAACTCCACTAGCGTGGACAGACAGGATCTCCGTGAGGGACTTATATCAATATCATAGACGCCTAAAATTACTCGATCATTTCGAACTTACGATGGATGTAGATCGAGAACCGTGCTTGATCCCTCGGAACCGGAGGGAATCTGTTTCAGATCCCATTAAGGAACTCATCAGACGGGATATTGGAAGGTTTGAAAGGATCTTATGTAAAAGCGAAAAGGAGAAGAACCTGTCTGGGGAAGCGAGAAGAGCGTTAAAACGATTAAAACAAAACCAGGACATAGTTATCAAACCTGCGGACAAGGGATCGAAAATTGTAATCATGGATAAAAAATCAATACTTGACAGAAGCTAATAGACAATTAAATAATATAAAACACTATTTACCTCTGGACCATTCCTTGCAATTGGAAACGAGAGGCAGATACGGAGATTGTGAGAGAATTACGGAAAAGAAAGTCATTAGTGCTTGAACAAATGCATTATTTGTTTGGTGAGGACCCTCCACGGCAAGGAAATTTTATCTACTACCGAAGATTCATAAAGATCCGGAAACGTGGGCGACTCCACACCAGATCCTTCCGCAGACCGATTGTATCGGACTGCGTAGTGAATCTTACAGAATAGCCGAATTTATCGATTATTTTTGAATCCCTTTGTCGCAGTTACACGATAGTTATATTAAAGATACATATGAGTTTGTTGAAAAACTTAAAAATGTTAAAATCTCACCTGGGGCGATGCTCTTCTCTATAGATATAGATTCTCTCTACACGAATATAGATACCCAATTGGGTTTACGAGCGGTTAGAGAGATCTTCAAGAAATATCCGGACCCCGCTAGACCGGATGAGGCCCTTTTAACTCTATTAGAATTAGGTTTAACAAAAAATGATTTTGAGTTTAACTCCAGATACTATCTCCAGGTGCATGGCACGGCAATGGGGAAGAAGTTTGCTCCGGCTTATGCCAATATTTATATGGCGGACTGGGAGCGAACTGTCTTCCCCAAATGCAGGAAACTTCCGACTTTGTATGTTCGGTACCTCGATGATATTTTTGGTGTCTGGGGCTATTCTGAACCTGATTTTAAAGATTTTGTAGCGATCCTGAATGAACATCATGCTTCAATATCGGTAAAATATAACTTGCAATCGCAGAAAATCGAATTTTTGGATACTGAGGTTTATATAATGAGGGAGGAGAATGGAGGGTTGGGATTGGGAACGAGAGTTTATTTTAAGCCAACCGATACTCACGCACTGTTGCATAAGTCTAGTTACCATCCGAAACATACATATAAGGGGATTATCAAGTCCCAGCTTATACGGTTTCATAGGATTTGCACAGTAATGGAGGATATCGAATCAGCGACTAGTATCCTCTTTAAGGCCTTGAGGCCTAGAGGATATAGTAGGACATTTCTCCGTTCAATCAAGGCTGAGGTGGAACGTGACTTTCAAAAAGGTCGTGATCTAAGGATAAACGATAAAGACCAACGTAAGATTATCCCGTTTGTCTCAACTTTCTCTCCGGCCTCAGTAAAATTAAATAGGGAGATTAAAACCAGTTTTAAAACGTTACAGGATACGCTAGAATCTTGTGTTGATTTTAAAATCATTGCAGCGTTTAGACGGAATAAAAATTTAAAAGATGTTTTGGTTCATGCCTCTCTAAATAGGGATAAAAAGGACAAATTAGAGATACATTATAGAAAGGTAAGTTTTTTTAATAATCAAAATACTAATTTGGGGGCTCCTGTGGGACAGACCCTGGGACTAAGATCGTCCAATTTAGTATACGGAATTGAGTGTGGAACCTGTGGGAGATTGTATATTGGACAAACAAAAAACAGTCTACTACAAAGGTTAAAACAACATCTCTACCTCATTGACCGGACTAATAAACGTACTCTATTATATTTACATTTTAGGTTACATGGCAGCGGTAACTTGTTTATCTCAGGCCTGGAATCTGGGGTGTGTTGGTCAAAGAAGCAGAGATTGGCTAGAGAGAGACATTGGATTGAAAAGTTGAAAATGATTTTTCCTAATGGTCTAAATGAAATTTAAAAGCGTGGAAGGGATGGGGAGATGTATCCTTTTGATGGTGGTTTTTGGCCGATTTTTCGGTTCTTCCTCGAGCGAGTATGCCATCTGTAATTTTTTCGTTTAGATGCCAATTGAATGCACCAGATTCAGTTAGCAACTTGATTAGAGCTTGTGTTTCTCGAGTGATGGGTGCTGGATTGGCACAGAGGCGGGAGCTTGTCGAGTTGGGGAGGGTGGGCGGGAGTGGGCTAATATCCCGAAAAAAAAAAAAAAAAAAAGATCTGATTGTCTAAAGGTGTAAAAACACTTTTTGAAAAAGAGGTTTGAAAATATTCATAAAATTCCTTAAAAGATCTAAGGACATCTCCCTAAGTAAAACCGCTTAGGCTAACTCTGCTGATTGAAATCACATTCTTTAGATTTGGGGCTGGGAAGGGTTTTTTACAACTTAAAAATTATTAGTGGGGGGGTCAATACATATATTTCATGAATCATGTTGTTAATCTGAGAAGGGAGTGATTTAAACATAAAAGGTCTGTGTGCCTGTGCACTCTATTTGCTTATGCAGGTAGAATTTAAAATTTCCCCATACCTAACCCTAACCCTAACCCTAACCCTAACCTTAACCCCTAACCCTAACCCTAACCCTAACCCTAACACAACCCCAAATGAGGCCCTCTGGTGGACAACCGGGGAGTTGCTCACTCACGTTCTGTCAGATCTTGTTATTTTCTGTATCTTAGCAATATCTGGCTCTGCCATTGATGACTTTTTCACCCACGTTGCCAGTCATGGAATGTTGGCTAAAATTTCATGCAAAATCTGCTTTTATACTCATCACTCATCATCATGACAAGCCATATTTATATTATTAGCGGTAACATCTAATAATTCTACAGTATTTTTGAATTGGGTTTGATCTGCCCAACATTTTCAGCATGAGCACATCTTCAATAAGGCCCCCACCTCAATCCTAAACATAGCCCTAAAAGAATGATTGCACAAACACAACATTTTAATCTAGTCAAGCAACTTAATAATCACAATTTTTTTCAAACATGACACCAACAAAAAAACGAACAAACAAACAAACAAACATAGGCTGCAAACAAACAAAGAAAAAAAACCCCGATAATGTATTGTCCCAACCACTTTCAGCCCGTGGTAGGCAATGGGAGTAGGCTATAGTCTTACCACCCTACTCTGAGTATTTCACAGCTGGGGCTGTGGTTCGTCATCTCTATCTGTACTCATTTTAGGTCTTTTTCCACTAACCCGGAGACGGTCCTTTATGCCGTCAATTTTTTTCCTCTTAAGGGTCCTCTTGATCTTTTAAAAGAGGAACTCGCCCAACGAAATGGTGCCGGATGGTTTCCACCTCGAGCCCAGATCCTGGATTCCAGACCGTGCTGAATGATATGGGATGCTTTGTTGTGAGGTTTCTTTGTGTCTGAGAAAGAGGACTGAGATTGTGAATTACTCTAGGCATAATATTTCATGTCAGGTCATTCATCTGCTGGACAGGGTGGGCGGTGGGATCATAAGCTCTGTAACTCACCTTGGATGGGCCAGGTGATGAAGCCGAGAGTGGCTCGATATCGTTCCCTGGCGGCGAAGTGGGGTCGGCGTGGCCCTCCACCTCCAGCTCTGTCTTGTCGTCAAAGTCAGATTCCTGACCTTCCAGCGCTGTCGTGTGATCCGTCTGTTTATTCAAGGGCCTGTGGCCTATTTGAAAAGTTTTCGGTCATGATCCGGATCATTTCCTGCAAAGCCATCTTCTCCTTCTCGTGGGCCTCTAAGAGATTTCTGAGGTCTTCCTCGAAGCGCCTCTTCAAGTGTGTTTTTTCACTGCCTCAGTCTCTCGGTTCAGTTGGGCCCTCATCTCAGCCCTCTGTCCATCAAGTTCATTTTGGATGCCCAATTTGAATGAACGAAGAGACGATTTGAAACCGTCCATCTCTTTGTGTAATATTTCAGAAAAAGCCATGAACTGGGCGTCAGGCTCATCAGGCGCGGTCTCGTCCAGAGCAGTCTCATCCAGCGTCTCCTTCTCCATTGTGCGTCTGGTACTACAGAAACAGCAAATATTAAAGCCTATAGATTCATGAATGTTTTACTATTATTTTCTCTCTCTCTCTTTGTCCAGAGTTTAAACCCCTCTGACCCAACACCTTTAGTGAACCCTCTCGTGGCCATTTCTGGGCCTTAAAATAACATGTTTAGCTCTACACAACCAATACATATCAGTGATTTTTAATTAGGAAAATATTTTGTTTTCCCTTCTTTTTTTCCAAGTGTCGGCATCAGGACAACACGCAGGTGCATCTACCCCCTCTAAGCCAAAACAGCCTGAACAGAAGTCCCCAGTACTTCACAGACAACCCTAACCCTTTCCCCCTAACAGCCTTAAAAGTATCAGAGTTGAGTGAATTCTTAAACATTGATTTTATTTATTAATTTATTAATTTATTTATTTTAAGTTGTCTGTCCGTCACACCACATCTTACAATTTTTCAAAGCGTTCACTAGATGGAAATACGGCCCAGGCCAATACATATTATATTAAACTATTTTTGCAACCCACTTTCGCACATTTCTACACACACATCACAAAGCCTTACACCAAATCATCACACCATCGTAAATTAGTAGCAGTAGCACACAATTCTAGCTAAACTGTTCACACTCTTTAAAATCAAGTAGAAACAGAATTTAAGTTTGGGTTATACGTTGCCCTCTACATCTTGATCCAAAATAAAGCTTGCTTTGGGATTGTGTATGAGTATGTATACATGTAACTTGCGTGTGTGTGTATGTGTGTGTGTGAAGGTACCAATGGGTCTGAGTGGCAGAGATACTGTATATCTTACCTATATATCTGCTGATGCTCCAAAATGGTGCCGACTGTAGCTGCAATAGGCAATGGAGACAGGAGAACATTCCACTCTTGTCAGAGAGGAAGGCCGCATTCTTGTGCATCTTGACCTAGGAAAGACACAGAATCATTGTAGTATTACTAAAAAATAATTTAAAAACATAAGAGCCCGCAGTTGAAAGTGTGTATTTACCTATTTGTTTTGGTCTATAATGCAGCATGCATGATGCCATGGAAAAAATTGACTGTTATTGATGAAAAGATGCTCAGTTGTTTTCTTTGGTTAATAATGTTGGCCTAGTATAATGCAGCATGCAAGATGTTGCCATGGAACAAAATGGACTATTACTAGCCATAATCACTAGTAGTCTACATGAATGCATTTGCTTAGACTTTGGATATCATATGAATGAATTGGGCAATAGAATGTCTTCATTACAATACTGCAGTCAGATGGATGTTGAGGTTGTGTGCAGGGAAATACTGAGTATCAACAGGTAGGCTTAGGATATTTCAATATGTTGGCTTTTGGCTTTGCATAATGATTACCGGACTTGCGTGGTTAGTGCTCTTGTGCTAATGTTTAGACATTTACACACTGATTTTTTCTGTACATCCTGTCAACTTCCAGTACTTTGTAGTGTAGACTCCAGACGACTGACTGACAGGTTATGTGCAGGTTGTTGTTTTGCATCGACCAAGACCGCGTAAGCTATATAGGAGAATTTCTTATTATTGGTGACAACCGGGGCATATTTGCGTCGCGACATACTTTAGTTGGGACTCATGACATGCAACTGAAAAACGGGATCAGTCTGACCGAGGAATATTCTACTACCTAGCCAGCGCTACATCAAGTGCTGGCAGGAAGTACAAGACTTGCCGTCACGTTGACACATCAGGACCCCTTACACTAACCCGAAACAAAATGAATTCCCGTTCCTTAGCTTTGCATTATTACTCCAAAATTGCCTGCAAGAGAAAAGCCAGTTGGTTGTTCATGCTATGTATTATTAGCTTACCTGACCACAGAGCTAGCCAGCTAAGGCCTCCTAATAATAACACAGCCATCAGAAGACAGATCAGATCATGTGACGTTTAAAAATTATTTCGCCATCACAAAATGCCGTCGAGCATGAGAGATGTTGGGTTCCCAAATGCGTCCGCTGTGAGTGTAGGCGTCATCACACAGGAACCAATCGGATTGATTTATGCTAATGAGAGTCGACATAATGAGAGTCGATAGCTGAAACCTAACCCTAGACAACGGATTTTAGCAAGTAACAATGATTTGGTCAAAAGTGTATTACATGTAACCATATTTAATTCTAGCTTGTGGAGGCACTGGGATCATATTTTATATGTGTGAATGCTATAACTGTCTTATTGTATGTATGTATGTATGTACGTATATTTCTTTTATGTGAAACGTGTTGTGAGATTTTATGCATTGTTGCGATCCTTCGCTGGTTCTATGTGTCATTATTGTCGAGCTACTGCTTGCATGCACTTTTAAAATTTTTTTTATTATTATTATTTTATTTTACCTTTTGATATTATCTGTGTCTGTATTTCTGTACTTGTTCTGATTATCGGCCTTGAGCCTGAAATAAACACATCTTATCTTAATCCAATGTGGATCTCGTAGTGGATGATTTACCGCACCAACGAAGTAGGCAGTTTTTAACGGACTTCTGATACTCTCCAACATGAAGTCTGAAATCTCTAGGCAGTCCGTAGAATCAGCATAGTTCACCCGCAAACAGCATATGAAATCTCTCGTTCGATGCACTTAGCAGGCTAGCATGAATAGCCAACGTCTGAGGCTTCATTCAGGTTAATCACGCTAACTCTTCCAAATGTCAACTTTGCACAGTCCTTACTATCCGGTCCAATTGTACATTTATATTGTGGCCAAAATAATTTTCTGCATGTAATCATGCAGTGAGTTAAATACTAGTGCTGGGTATCAGATCTTTATTTTAAGCTCAACTACATGTGTTGGGAGATATATTTTCAATAACAGCGTCGGGTGGATGTTTAGTTATAAAACGTCCAAATTTTCGTCCACCATTTTCAACTAGTTTTCAAATAAAAAAATCCAATATTATTTTCTTTGAATGTATCGTAATATTTATTTCTGTAGTCGAACATGTCCATGTGGGGTATTTTGGGCAAGGATATTGGTTTAAATTCAATAACATTTACTGGAAAATGTACTTGCAAAGTGAAGCATGAAATATTGACCCAGTTTCAGAGAATAATATTCTACTGACTGTTAAGTCTATGTTGCACTTTTTTCTGTTCAATGTGTGCTCAAATGTGTTGGTCAATAAAAAGCATTTTCACGAAACAAGTTTGGGGTCACTTTTTAGTGTGAACTTTAATATTTTAAATACTGCACCAAGTTAGAAGGTTTCTTATTAATAATTCAACTGAAAGTATCATTTCTGCCATTAGTTCTCTAAGACTCCCTTTCATATTCAAGCAAAACAGGTACTGTAGCTGAAATATCCCTCAATGAATCGATATTGAATCGAATCGAATCGGAAATCGAATCGATTCAGGAAATCAGTGGAAATATCCAGCCCAATTAAATACGCCTAGATTATGATATATGAAGTTCGATATTTGCCCATGTGTGATGACCTGGTTTATGACTTGGCTAGCTAGCTGACAGCTATTGTTCTTGAGCTAGCCAAGTAATGAGCTAGTTACCTGTATTATAGCAGGTTAAGTTAGCTAATGAGGAACACCAGTCAGAGTTATCAAAACTTTTCCCATTGCTATGTGGCTTGGGAATCGCGATTAAACCAGGAACAGTGGCAGCCTGACTGCTAGCCGTTTATCGTACCTTTCATGGTCTGCATCATGGACATTCATTGTGCATGTTTCAGCAGTGACTGGTGGCAAAGTGGCTACCTGGCTAGCTCCAGAGCAACAGCTGTCAGCTAGCTAGCTTGTGAAGTCAGGGCAAAAACCAAATCACATCGGTTAAGTATAACAATGATTACAAACATTTCCCTTAACTCGCGTCAGCAGGGTGGGGAGGCTGCGTTATATTCCTGGAGTAGTAATGCACTACACGATAGCACGCATAGAAGGATAATGCCACTAGAACTAGCTCTCAGGCCGAACTGTCTGTTTGCGCTTTAGGTAAAAAAAGCTGGTAATCAATGGTGAAAGAGGTCGTGTGTGCGATGGTGTTGAAAGTGACAGATCAGAGCTGTAGAGCTTCTCCAATGGGCATTACAGCTCCCATAGGTTCACTAGAGCAAGCTGTACCTAAGCGATTGCTTTTAAACTCGCTAGCAACCTAGCTAACGTCTCTGAAATCTGCAAGCACACTTGGGTTGCACAACACTGCCGCGAAACCACGGATGAGTACATGCATATTACAGCTAGCTAAGTTAGTAAAGTTGGGGCAGAAACAAAATCATATCACTTTAATGTGATTATTCACAAAGATTTTTCTCAGTTAATGTTAGCTAGCATACTAGCTGCCGATGTGACTATCCCCAAACAGCAACGTAACTTGATGGCTCACATTATTACATAGCAGCCTAGTAGCCATCATGACATTATCAGTAAGCCCCTGTGTGTGCATGCACTACCCAGAAGCTGATTGGTTGGGATACAGATGAGGAAGATCCTTTTATTTATTTATTTATTTATTTATTTATTTATACTTTGAGTCCGATTGAGAGCAAGCTCTGTTTTGCAACGGAGCTTAGTTGCAAACAGTAGAAAACAACAAAGAACAATTAATAAAAACAATGACTAATTACACAAGTACATTCCGGCTTTGTGGCAGCCAATAGAAGATATTTAAAACAATCAATTGAAATAAGACTTTCCAACTTTAAAAACTGTTGAAGCCTATTCCATTTCTGTGGAGCATAATACATAAAAGCAGTTTTACCCAGTTCAGTACACACCCTTGGGACATCTAAAACCAAAAAGTCAAGTATTCCCCTGTAGAGCCCGCAAATGTCAAAATTGCCCACAAATGTCAAAATACCCGCAAATGTCATAACACGTCAACCGCAAATGTCAAAATTTCCATTTTTACTGCAAATGTCAAAACGTGTCAACCGCAAATGTCAAAATACATGCTAATGTCATAACACTTCGACCGCAAATGTCAAAATCTGATTAACCGCAAAGGTCATAACACGTCAACCGCAAATGTCAAAATTTCCATTTTTACCGCAAATGTCAAAACGTGTCAATCGCAAATGTCAAAACTCATTGCTTACTTTATAATGTGAAAAAATAATGAAATAAAATAAAGTGAAATAAAATAAATTGAAATCGAATGAAATAAAGTGAAATCGCATGATTTAAATTTAATAAAATAAGACTTTTCAGAAATGAAACAAAATGAGAGATTTGAATTCATTGCTGGAGACGAATTAGGTGGTCTGTCAAAATAAGGTTTTGACATGTTGTGACACAATGTTCATGGGACGCTTCAGGTTAAAGGAAACTGAACCCCAAGCATTAACTTAGGTTATTCCGACAGGTTAATAACATCTCTGCCCATTAGGTTCTTAGATTTTCAATTAAAGTGTATGAGAAAGGTATAAAGCAAGAATAATTACACCATCTCAACACAACATTTTCTTGAGACGTGACGCACAAGGCAAAGTCGATTGCTTTGTAGGCCTAAATGTATTCAAATTTGTGTGTGTGTGTGTGTGTGTGTGTGTGAGAGAGAGAGAGAGAGAGAGAGAGCAAGTGCAGTGTTGGCTATCACGTCACCTTGTGTTTTAAATGCATGATACTCCCGTCTTCAAAGGTACATAGTAACGAAGTACATGTACTTCATTACAGTACATAAGTAGTTTTTTTGAGGATTTGTACTTCACTCAAGTTTTTTTTTTTTTAACAGGGACTTTTACTTTCACTCTACTACATTTAAAAGATAAAAGTATACTTTCACTTCGTTACTTTGACACTGGCAACTTAGTTACTCGTTTCAAATTAAAATGTGAATTTAATTCATTTATGGATTATCTGGATTTGGCGTGTTCGAGAAGAACAATGGTGTATCTTCGTGCAGATTTGTCTGCCAGGGGAGGTAGAGCTGCATATTTATGCACGCAGTTACAATATTCTATCACTAGATGGCACAACAGGATCAGTTATTGAAAATTTACAACTGGGAGAGACTTCACCTGAAAATTGATTAAAGAGAGCAAGGAGAGAACAAACAGTGGTTGCTTTACTTCTTTCCATGCGTACTATGAAAAATACTTTGTACTTGTACTTGCACTTTTGATACTTAAGTTAATTTTTTCACATAATACTTTTGGTATTTAAGTACATTTAATGTGAGCTACTTAAGGACATTTGCTCAAGTAATTTTCTTATGGGTGACTTCATCTTTTACCTAAGTAACTTTCAGTAGGTACTTACTTAGTTAATTTTTCCAGTACTTTATACGCATCTGCCAGTTTACTACCGTAAGTGAATGAATAATGCAGCTTTCAGAACGTTGCTGTAGCAAGGTCACGAAAATAATTCCAGGATAAGCGTTCATGATTGGACCTCGGTATTTCAAAAATCCTGGTTACGGCCCTGTGCCAGAACATTTATTTTCGATCAGGAATGCCATAATTTTTGGCCGAGATCTTGTCTTCTCAACATAATGGTTGAACCACTCGGTGGTCTTTCTTGAGCACATCTCAATCACTTTTAATGTGTTTAAGATCAGGACTTTGTGTTGGCAAATTTGTTTGTGAAAATGACTCCTCGTACTTGTTTTTGTCATTCATGGTTTTCTTTGCTAAATACAGGCCAATAACTTGCCCGTTCTGAAATACTGTAACATCTTTTCCACCATCAGGGAATGTGTCTTCCGACATGATTTTTAAAGAAATGAGTAGCGACGCGCTTCATCAGTCAGGGTTAAAATGATTATTGCCAGCTGAAACGTATTAATAACCGCAATAATGATCCAATTATAGAATTTGTTCATTAATTTCCAAACGGTGACCTTTTTTTTTTGGCCGGACAGTGTATAAAGAGTCCAAATCATGTGAAAAGATGGCTTTTTCACGTTCCCTATGAGCTGCGCGCGCACATGATGCGACCCCAGGAGAATTTTTAAATGCTCAACATGGCCTGGAACTTATGCAAAATAAATTTACATGTGTCAATGCCATTGGAAGGTTTATGAATTTGTTAAGGATCAATTCAATTATTAAATACCAATGATATACGGTGAAGTTCATAAGAAAATAACTTTATTATCTGCACAAAGTCAACTGTTATCAACATGATCATTTTGAATCACAAAAAAGAAATAAAACATTTAGAAATTCAGCTGCATTGTGCATTACAAAGATGAAGTCACCCATAAGAAAATCACTTGAGCAAATGTCCTTAAGTAGCTCACATTAAATGTACTTAAGTACCAAAAGTATTATGTGAAAAAATTAACTTAAGTATCAAAAATGCAAGTACAAGTACAAAGTATTTTTCATAGTACGCATGGAAAGAAGCAAAGCAACCACTGTTTGTTCTCTCCTTGCTCTCTTTAATCAATTTTCAGGTAAATGAAAGATACACTATTCAAAAACACACAGGCAGTATCTCCCAGTTGAAAATTTTCAATAACTGATCCTATTGTTCCATCTAGTGATAGAATATTGTAACTGCGTGCATAAATTTGCAGCTCCACGTCCACTGGCAGACAAATCTGCACAAAGATACACCGTTCTTCTTCTCAAACACGCCAAATCCAGATAATCTGTAAATGAATTAAATTCACATTTTAATTTGAAACGAGTAACTAAGTTGCCAGTGTCAAAGTAACGAAGTGAAAGTATACTTTTTATCTTTTAAATGTGGTAGAGTGAAAGTAAAAGTCCCCGTTTAAAAAAAAAAAAAAAAAACTTGAGTTGTTACGGACAGTTGTGTGCTCCAGTTTAGAAGAAGGATTAAATTAAAACGGTTTATTAAATAACTGAGCAAATGAACGTAGCAATTACAATTGTACAGGAATGGGTAATGAAATTACTACATTGAAGATAGAAATACTGTTCACTGGTCCAAACTGTCCGTCCTTGCGTTGTTCCCACGACGATGGTGAAAATCCACTGGAATCTGATGTCTTTGGTGTGGTGATCCTGATCACCGCAAAGTCCGTATCCAAGAGTCCAATTGCACTCGGCAAAGCCGGTCTAGCTTTCAGGTGTAGCAGACCGGAGATGATTCTCTAGTCTGATGATTCTTTAATCCGTTGGCTGCAAGTTCCTTTTATATAGGCCTTGTACTCCTGTATGATGTCATAGAAGAATCTTGAATGATGTCATAAGGAAGAATCTTGAAGGTGATGGCTCTTGGAGAATCCTGCAGACAATAGAACCCTCTAGATGGCTCCTGAAGATTCCATGGTGTTCCCAGGCTAGTCATAATGTTTACAAGCACTCATGAATATTCATTACCCTTACACAAGAATACAGAAACTACTGGCTGAGCAAAATAATACAATCAGGTATTATAAATCGTCATAACGTAACAGAGTAAAGTACAAATCCTCAAAACAACTACTTATGTACTGTAATGAAGTACATGTACTTCGTTACTATGCACCTTTGAAAACGGGAGTATCATGCATTTAAAATGCATGGTGACATGATAGCCAACACTGCACTTGCTCTCTCTCGCTCTCGCTCTCTCTCTCTCACTCACACACACACACACACACACACACACACACACATATAAATTTGAATACATTTAGGCCGACAAAGCAATCGACTTTGCCTTGTGCGTCACGTCTCAAGAAAATGTTGTGTTGAGATGGTGTAATTATTCTTGCTTTATACCTTTTTCATACACTTTAATTGAAAATCTAAGAACTTAATGGGCAGAGATGTTATTAACCTGTCGGAATAACCTAAGTTAATGCTTGGGGTTCAGTTTCCTTTAACCTGAAGCGTCCCATGAACATTGTGTCACAACATGTCAAAAAAAGTGCAAACAGCAAGGGCTCCAAAATTGAACCCTGTGGAACCCCCTTGCTAAGATAAATAAAGTTTGATTGAGAGTCATCAGCCACAACAGCTTGACACCTACCAGTTAGATCATCTTTAAACCAATTCAGAGATTTAATATCAAACCCAATGGCACTTGAGTTTGGCACAGCTGCTCTGAGTATAAAATGGTCAACTATGTCAAAGGCCTTTGATAAAAAGGGCAGCGCAGTCTTGCCTATTGTCCAAGGCAGTAACAATATCATTTAATACCCTGGCTGCAGCTGACACAGTGCTATGACCTGGTCTGAAGCCTGACTGAAACACATTCAAGATAGCATGGTCTGATAGAAATGCTCTAACTTGATTATTGACCAGTCTCTCTAAAACCTTAGCCAAGCACGGCAGTTTTGAAATCGATTGATAGTTGTTCAGAACATCTGAAGAACCACATTTATGTAAGGGAAGAACAAAAGCCGTTTTCCACAAGACAGGAATCGAACCGGTCAACAGGGTTAAGTTAAAAATGTGTGTCAGGATAATAGCATTCAAAGGAGAAGCCAGCAATAAAAGGCTCGCGTCCAATTGATCCGCCCCAGTGGATTGCTTAGGGTCAATACTACAAAGTGCTTCAAGCACTTCCTCTTCAGAAAAGGGACACAAGGAAAAACAACCGGAGTTATAAGGAGCCGGCAATAACCCTAAATTTTCAAAGAGGTGGCCTGCATTAACAAAATGCTCTTTGGAAATATCACAAAGTTCCCCTTTATCTGAAATAATAACAGAATCCTTAGTAATCCTATTCGGTAAAGCCGAGGAGGGGGGCTGAGACAAGGACTTCAAAGTTCTCCAAAATTTCACAGGATTGCTGCTGGAGTCAGATAAGTTAGAGAGATAATATGATGACTTGGCTTTCCGAATCGCTGTAAGGGTTCTATTGCGAAGGGAACGAAAATGTTGCCTGTCAGAACGCAACCCAGAAACACGTGCTTTTTTCAATGCGAAATCCCGAGCTTTTAACAGCTCCGAGATATCAGGGGAAAACCAGAGATTTGCCCTGTTCTTAACTCTCAACCTTTTAAAGGGGGCATGCTTATCCACCACAGTATTAAAAGACGTGATAAAATGGCTTAACGCTAAATGAGGGTCAGGAATAACAGCAGAGTAATGCATGTCACTCAGATACAAGTCATGTAAAAAGGTTTGTTCCGTGAAGTGTTTAAAATTTCTTTTGACTATGACCCTGGATTCTGATTTTGGGTTAGTATTATTCCTGACGCAAGCTACAGGACAGTGGTAACTAAAATCCAAAGGGTAAACGCCAATAGCTTTTAGTTTGCGCCCCTAATGAGTGATGTCCTAGCTGAAGACCCACCTTGATGAGACGCTGACGGATTGCATTTTAATTTTCATTGTGTCCCAAAAAGAGCGTGGTGACATGTATTTGAAAATGCAATGGACTGGGAGGCACTATTTCCCTTACTGTATTTGAATATTGTCCCATGTATTGCAGGATAAGTCTTTGAAAATGAAATGTCAAATGCCGTCATCATTATTTTATCATTATTATCTCCAAAAGATTAGAAAACAGCATTTTCATTTTCATGTCGACCATAAAAGAAGAAATGACATGTATATGTAAATGCAATAAACTGGGACGGCTGTTTGGCTTATTGCATTTGAATACTGTCAATAGTAGAGCAGGTTAAGTCTTTGCAAACTAAATGTTGAATGCCGTTTTCAATTTCATTTTCAAATAGTCAGAAAAAAGCATTTACATTTTCATGTCGACCCTAAAAGAGCGTGGTGACGTGTAAATGTAAATGCAATAGGCTGGGGGTGCTGTTTTGCTTATTGCGTTTGAATATTGTCCACTGTACTACGTGGCATGACTTTGAAAATTAAATATCAAACAGCATTTCATTATCATTTGAATATAGTCAGAGATTTCCCATATGTGTATGTGAAAATGAAAGTGATAATTGGATTAATACATTTTCAATTTAATATTGTCTCAAATAACTCATTCATAAGTGGTTTTCTTTTTAATATTGTTCACTATGGGCTTCCGTACATAACTTTCATCACAATGCATTACGGTGTACAAAAAATGGATGCGAATGAATCCGTCACTGTATGATTAAAAAATTGCGTTATAATCCTAAAATATAAAATCAGTAACGCAAAATATGTGGAAAAGTCTTGAAAATAGCAGTCAGTGTCGTCTTACCTTGTGGGAGGATAGCCAATTGCTGAACGATGAACAAGAGTAAGGATGGATTCAGACAAGGTTCATCATAATTCCCTTTTCTCTTAACAGTTGTTGCTGCACACAGAATTGTGGACAAGAAAGATATGATCGCGAAATCAGCCGACTCACAGCAGCAGACAGGAAATCCTTTGTTGCCAATAAAATGTGTCCACAGAGTCATTCCATTGGACATGAAAAATCAACAAATTGATGGGTAAAATTAAAGAATAAAATTCAAAATTTGTCTTTGGTAAGAGTTGTGATTTACTGGACACAACATGATTTTTAGTATTTGAGTTAATGTCAAACCAAATGTCATCCAAAATGCACAAACCCAATTCCGAAACAGTTGGAACAAAGTGTAAATTGTGAATCAAATCAAAATGCAATGACTTTCAAATCACACCAGGCAGTATTTTATTCACAACAGAACAGAGATAACATAGCAAATGTTGAAACTGAGAAATTTTACAATTTTATCCACAAAATGAGCTCGTTTCAAATTTGATGGGTGCTACAGGTCTCAAAAGTTGGGACAGGGGCCTTTTTACCATGGTGTAGCATCCCCTCTTTTTTTTAAACACAGAGTGGAGGCGTCTGGGCATTGAGGAGACAAGTTTCTTGAGTTTAGCCATTGGAATTTGATCCCACTCTTGTTTTACATAGGCTTCCAGCAGCTGGAGAGTTTAGTGTCTCCTTTGACGGACTTTTTGTTTAATAATGCGCCAAATGTTCTCAATCGCTGAAAGATCAGGACTGCAGGCAGGCCAGTTCAGCACACGGACTCTTCTACTACGAAGCCATGCTGTTGTAATAGCTGCAGTATGTGGTTTTGCATTGTCCTGCTGAAATAAACAAGGCTTTCCCTGGAATAGATGTCGTCTGGAGGGGAGCCGATGTTGCTCTAAAACCTTTACATACCTTTCAACATTCATGATGCTTTTCAAAACATGCAAGTGTCCCACACCATATGCACTAATTCATCCCCATACCATCAGAGATGCTGGCTTTTGAACTGAACGCTGATAACAGGAGGGGTGGTCTTTCTCCTCTTAAGCCCGGAGGACACGACGCCCATGATTTCCAAGAAGAATGTCAAATTTGGACTCGTCTGACCACAGGACACTTTAACACTTTGTTACAGTACATTTTAAATGAGCCTTGGCCCACAGAACACGGCAGCGCTTCTGGATCATGCTCAATAATGGCTTCCTTTTTGCATGATAGAGTTTTACGTGGCATCTGTGGATGGCACGGCAGACTGTGTTTACAGACAGTGGTTTCTTGAAGTATTCCTGGGCCCATTTAATAATGCCAATGACAGAATTATACCGGTGAGTGATGCAGTGGTGTCTGAGGGCCCGAAGATCACAGGCATGCAGTAAAGGTCTTCAGCCTTGTCCCTTACGCAGGAAGATTTTTCCAGTTTCTCTGAATCTTTTGATGATGTTATGCACTGTCGATGATGAGACCTTCAAAGCCTTTGCAATTTGATGTTGAGGAATATTGTTTTTGAAGTATTCCACAATTTTTTTTACGCAAGCCTTCACAGGTTGGAGAGCCTCTGACCATCTTTACTTCTGAGAGACTCAGGCTCTCTAAGACATCCCTTTTATAGCCAATCATGTTACACACCTGATGCCAGTTAATGTAATTACCTGTGAAATGTTCTTTCAGCTGATTCTTATATATTTATTGCTTTCTCTGCCCTATTTTGCCTGTGTTTTAACTTTTTTGAGACCTGTTGCAGCCAGAAAATTTGAAATGAGCTCATTTTGTGAATAAAAATGTAAAATGTCTCTGTTTCAGCATTTGAAATGTTACCCATGTTCTATTGTAAATAACATATTAGCTCATGTGATCTGAAAGTTGTTGCATTTAGATTTTATTCACAATTTACACTTTGTCCCAACTATTTAGGAATTGGGGTTGTAGTTGTTATTTCTCTAACAAATTTTTCTCTCAGTTTTTGATCAATGAGTACATTAGGAGGATTTTCACAATTGTGAAAGAGTGGCACACATTTGTCCTCCTTGCTGATTGAGATGAACTCTGCATTCAATCTACTGTTAGGCCTTTTATCAATGAGATGATTTGATAGCCCGGTTATTAAACAATTGACTTAGTGGTTAAAATAAACAATTTGATAGGCATCTATGGGTAATATGGGTAATACTATCTCAAAAATAGGCCAGCTGAGTTCAGTGATTGCAACCTAATGGAATTGGCATAAATAATGCAGAAATGCATAGTTTTTAGTCAAATAATGCAAAAAATTTCAGGGAAGCGGTTCCCCAAAGCTTCCACTTGAAGTGGGAGGAGGTACTCTTGGTCCCTCCCAACCACCCCAACCCCCCACCACCCCCACACACACTCATAGTGCCCCCCCAAACATGGATGTCGAGCTCCATCTATGCTTTTTAAACTAAATGAGGACAATACAGATTTTTTTAACCGCACCATCACCGCCCCTGCATTGGAGGTCAGCTTTATTCTTACAATTACGTTGTATTTGAAAAACAAAACAGAAACATCATGATGGGCCCTCTCCGCAGAAGGGGTAAAATCACTCAAAACAAATTATACAACAAATCAATATGCTAACGTATCAACAGAAGGGGCTGACGCAGACCGTCTTGACAGACACTTTCATTTGGCCATCCTTCTTTAAGAACAATTCTCGGCTGAAGTAAAGTAAGTAGTTTCCCCACGGTTTCTATTGTGACTGCTGCTTAGGGCTTCTCAGGTTAATTAATAAATAAATTGTGGTTCCTGAGCTTCTGTCTCGGCATTAGTAATTTTCTTTGTTATCTAAGATGAGCGAGATCATTAGGTAGGGGGTTCAAAATGCGGCCAAAACTATGTGACGGTTGCAGGATGATCGCACTTTTGGAAAGAGATTTCCAGGGTGGGTTTGTCTGTCACCGGTGCCAGCTAATTGAGCATCTGGAGAGCAAGATCCTTGATCTTCAGGGCCAGTTAATGCACGCGACATAGTTCATAATCAGTAGAGTTCCTAGAGGAACTAAGTAGTATGTCATTTAGAGAAATAGTTTGTACGCCAAAGCAGGGGTGGTGTGGGGACCCTAGAGCAGGCAGGGAGAGAAAAGTTGGGTGACGGTAGGGCGTCAGCGCAGGAAAGGGCGTGCACACCGCACAGCGACAGCTCCTCCAGTGGTTGAGGTGTCCAACCGATTCCGGCCCTTGCAGGAACTCGAATGGCCCCTGACCCTGAGAGTGAGGGGACTGATGAGCAGCAGGGCACCCTGTTGGCCTCTACCCCACAGAAAAGAAAGTTATTGATAGTGGGGGACTCAATACTTATAGGAATAGACAGTTTAGTCTGTTCGTGACAAGGAGTCTCAGACGGTGTGTTGCCTGCCTGGTGCCCAGGTAGGAGACCTCCTGGAGTGTCTTGGACAAGCTCCTGGCCAGAGCGGGGAGGGATCCAGTTGTCATGGTCCATGTTGGGACTAATGACATAGGTAAGGGTAGGTTTGAGGTTCTGCAAAGCAAATTTGTTGAATTAGCTGAAAAGCTTAGGAGCAGATCCTCCACGGTAGTGTTCTCCGGGATTCTACCGTACCACGTGCAAGCAGAGGAAGCAGAATTTTATCTGGAGGTTTAACACGTGGCTCTGAACCTGGTGTAGGAAAGAGGGGTATAGGTTTATGGGGCACTGGAACTACTTCTGGGACAGGGTGACCTGTTCAAGCCTGACGGGCTACACCTGAACCGGAGGGGTACCTTTGCACTGGGTCAGCGTATGTTGAGGGTAGCAGAGAGTTATTTAAACTAGGGACTTTGGGGGCAGGGAGGTTAGAGAGTGTTACACAGAGGGAAATGCAGACTGCCCTGATGGAAGCTGACAGCGTTACATGCACTATTGATGATATATTTTTAAAGCAAAAAAAAAGCGTGGTGAGGGGGCTTTGAGCAGCGGGCACATGGGAAATCGAAGGAAGAGCGTTCGTGATAACCTGAAATGTTTTTATCTAAATGCAAGAAGCATTAAAAATAAATTTCGAGAACTTGAGGCCGTTATGATTAGTGAAGGCTATGACATAGTTGGGATTACAGAGACATGGCTTAGTGAAGAGGATGGAGATGAATATAATGTAGAAGGTTATAAGCTCTTTAGGAAGGATAGATGCAATAGGCGAGGAGGGGTGTAGCACTATATGTGAACGAAAACATAAATGTGCAGGAAATTCCTGAAATTGAACATTCCTTGCCCTGCGAAGATATCTGGGTCAGGCTCACTGGCAAACAGGAGACTGGTTTAAACATAGGTGTATGCTATCGACCACCAGCTTTGGACAGTACAGTCAATGAAATGCTCTTTAAGAGGATTAGGCAAGCTTGTAGAGGAGGAGGGACTATTATTATGGGAGAATTAAATTATCCTGGTATTGATTGGGAAAAGGTGAAAGGACAGGGGAGGGGGAGGAAGAATTTCTAGATGTCATAAATGATAATTTTTTGGTGCAGTATGTTAATAAACCTACAAGAGAGAAGGCAATTTTAGACTTAGTGCTCTGTAATGACCCAGATAGAATTAGCAATGTTGAGGTACGGGAGCCACTTGGGACAAGTGATCACTCTACTATTAATTTTGAGGTTTCATGGGAAGTTAAAAAGGTGTATTCAAAAACAAAAATTTTCAATTTTAGACGAGCAAACTTTGACAGGATGCGCTCATATCTAAGTGAAATAAAATGGGAGACACTCCTGGACTGTGAGTCTGTAACTGAGATGTGGGAAAGATTTAAGCGGGTTTTACTTGATTCGCAATGAAAATTCATTCCAAAGGTGTCCAAAAGTAAGCTGAAAAAGCAGAATCCTCAGTGGATGACAGCAGCTATTCGTAGGAGTTTGAGGGAAAAGAGGAATCTTTATAAGATGTACATAGAGGATAACAATGAGATTACTAAGGCCGAATACTGTAAAATGCGGGCTGTGGTCAAAAAAGAGCTGAGGAATGCTAGAAGACTGTATGAAAGACAAATTGCAGAGGGAGCAAAAACTAACCCTAAGCGCTTCTTTCAGTACTGTTGTAGAAAAAGGAAAGTCAAAGAGCAGGTTAAGTGCATAAAGAATAAAAATGGATCGCTGCTATATAATAACAAGGATATTATGGACACCTTAAACGTTTACTTTGTTGAGAATTTTACCTTAGAGTGGGTCTTTATTTGGCCAGAGGGCATGTCCAATGCTCAAGATTATTTAGCGGAAATTGAGGTTAGGGATAACATAGTATTAGACAAATTGCAAAAACTAAAGGCAGATAAGGCGGCGGGTCCTGATGGCTTATATCCTAGAGTGCTCACGGAAGTTAGTGAGATCATCTTTAAGCCGCTATCCGCCATCTTTAGACGGTCTTTAGAAACTGGAGAAATACTAAATGATTGGAAACAGGGTAATATAATACCAATATATAAGAAAGGGGACCGTACTGAGCCAGGTAATTACAGGCCAGTCAGTTTAACTTGCATTGCATGCAAAATATTGGAATCTATCATAAAAGATGAGCTGGACTTATTTCTTGAACGTAACAATATCTTGAGGGATAGCCAACATGGTTTCCGTAAAGAAGGTCATGCCTGACAAACCTTCTGGAATTTTTTGAAGAGGCAACCAAGACTTATGACCAGAGCAGGGCTTATGACATCATATATTTGGATTTTCAGAAAGCATTTGACACAGTACCGCATAAGAGACTAATTTTTAAAATGAGCTCCATGGAGTTACAGGAGGTATTCTGAAGTGGATTCAAAACTGGTTGCAGGACAGAACACAAAGAGTGGTGGTCAGTGGTATCTCATCTGAGCTAGGTATGGTGGGGAGTGGCGTCCCCCAGGGATCGGTGTTGGGACCCCTGCTGTTCCTCATCTACATTAATGACCTTGATAGGAATATTGAGAGCAGATTACTGAAATATGCAGATGATACTAAATTGGGAGGTTTGGCACATAGTTTAGAGTCCACTAAAGTGATTCAGGATGATTTGGATAGAATCCAGAATTGGGCAGAAATGTGGCAAATGAAATTTAATGTAGCTTAAATGTAAAGTAGTACATGTAGGTAATAAAAACATTAGATGGGATTACTTCATGGGAGGTTTTAAACTGGAATGTGCTCCACAAGAGAAAGATCTGGGAGTGATTGTTGACCAAACCCTCACAGGCTCTAGCCATTGTGCCGTAGCAGTTAAAAAAGCCAATCGGATGCTGGGATACATTGCCAAAAGTATTGAGTTCAAATCCAAGGAGGTGATGCTTCTTTTGTACAACACATTCATCAGACCACATCTAGAGTATTGTGTACAGTTCTGGGGACCATACTTTAAGAAAGACATAGAGGCTTTAGAGAAAGTTCAGAGAAGAGCCACAAAGCTAATTCTGGGTATTAAAGATGAAAGCTATGAGAAAAGGCTGAAGATCCTTAATCTCTTTAGTCTTAGGAAAAGGAGACTAAGGGGTGATCTGATTGAGGTCTTTAAATATGTTAAAGGGATTAACAAAGTGAATTATGTAGGATTCCTTCAACCAAGTGTTGTTAGTAGAACTCGGGGTCACAAATGGAAGCTGACCAAAGGTAAATTTAGCACTGATATTCGGAAATATTTCTTCACCCAAAGAGTAATTTCGGTGTGGAACAGCTTGCCTGGCCATATTGTTGAGGCAGAGACCTTGGGAGTTTTCAAGAGCAGGCTTGACTTAAAGTTAGATACCATTGAGTCATTGAGTATCTGAAGTGATATATTCACGATAGTACAAAGAAACTGGCGAGCCTAGTTGGGCTGAACGGCCTGTTCTCGCCATTCATGTTATGTTATGTTATGTTAACATACACTGCCCTGCCAAAAAAAGTTTGATTTACCTGAGAAGGAAGGGAAGAGCCTTGCATTGGATGTGATTAATACGTTACTGCTGGCAATATTTTCTTAAACCTTAGCTGATGCAAGTATTAGCCATGTCAGATTATATGCTGTGGTCATGGAACAGACATTGCTCTGTTTCAGAAGGGTCAAATTATTGGCCTGCATCAAGCAAAGAAAACAACTGAGGTGATTGCTGAAACTTCTAAAATTGGGTTCATAACTGTCCAACTGAAACTACTAAAATTGGATTAATAATTGTCCAACGCATTATTAAAACCTGGAAGGATAGTGGTGATCCATCATATTTAAGGAAGAAATGCGGTCAGAAAAAAATCTTGAAAGACCGGGATCGGAAATCACTTAAAGGTGTGGTGAAACTAAATTATAAAAAACCAAGAGTATAACTCACGGATATGTTTTATGGCAAAATTAAGAGCATTTCCACATAAAAAATGCGAAAAAATTCATGGGATTTCAACAAAACAGCCGTATAACCTGATAGAACCACTCATCAGTGAGTCTAATTGGGAAAAAAGTTTTCAATTTGCTAGAGAGCATAAAGATTGGACTCTGGAGCAATGGAATAAGGTGATGTGGTTTGATGAGTCCAGAATTTCCCTGTCCCAGAGAGACGGGGGCATAAGGGTAAGAAGACAGGCGGACACCCATCATGTCTAGCGCCTACCCTACAAGCCTGTGGGGGCAGTGTTATGATCTGAGGTTGCTTCAGCTGGTCAGGTCTAGGCCCAGCTACGATATGTGCCCAAAATATGTGGTCAGCTGACAGCCTGAAAATACTGAATCACCTGGTTATTCTATTAATGGATTTTTTCTTCCATGATGGCACAAGCATATTCCAAGACGACAGTGCCAGGATTCATCAGGCTCAAATTGTGAAAGTGTATGAGACATCATTGTCACTCATGGATTGGCCACCACTGAATCCAGACCTTAATTTCATTAAGAGTCTTCGGGATGTGCTGGAGAAGACTTTACGCAGCGGTCCTACTCTTCCATAATCAATACAAGATCTTGGCAGAAAATCGAAATGAAATGCTTATCGAAATGATGCCACGCCGAATGCATGCCGTAATCAAAGCTAAAGGCGGTTCAATGAAATATTAGTATGTTTGACTTTTTGGCCAGGCTGTGCATTTCGGAAAGCAGTAAAATCTTTTTGCAAGCATTCAATGGCTTGTATAAGAGTTGATGCACAGCAGTACTGTATATAGCAGTGTCATCAGGATAAAAGTAAAAATTTGACGTTATTTAAATAAATAGTGAATAAAAGTTGGCCTTATGCAAAGCCTTAGCATTGTAGACATACAATTTCAGAATAAAGACCATCATTTCAATTGCACTAATAAATATTACAGAGGGAGCTTAAGGACTAGGCAATTGCTTGTTCTGATAGTCCAGAGTTCCACCCGTGACTTGCTCTGCTCTCACCCCGCCTTAAAGCATATTACTTCTCCAAACCTGTTCCCATTTATGTTTCCTAATTAACAACTAGATGTGAACTCGTACAGTTGAGAGAATCATTCAGCAGAATTACTGTCCATTTCGCCTCAGCTTGCGTTATTGTTCATTGAAAGCGTTATCATGTATTTTCCCATCCACATTAATGGTGACATAAAATGTTTATGTCTTTTGAAACTTCTGCATTCCTGTAGCTTACAAAACCTGTTTTTCCTCTGCGTCAGTATTCGATCAAACTGGCACGCCTTAGAAAACATTTTAAAAATGAGGTTTTGCCAACTCAGTTCTACGTGTTAAGTTTGCTAATGTAAAAATAAAACTGTCTACAACCATTTACATTACCATAATGCAGGTTTGCTCTCAACCTGTTGCTGATTAAGAAACGGGAAATTTATTGAATTTATTTACTGAGCTAATCAGCAACCAATAAGCTGTGCTGCTATTAATAATTAAGACACAGCTTTGCATCAAAGAGGAAGGCTACAATATGAGATAGCATGGACAGCAATTCACTAAAATTTCTCAAAATTTCTTCTTGAAATACAATATTATGTAGTTAAATGCATGCCATATGTCAAACTTTCGCAATGCATTAATAACGAATTTATGAAATTATTCAATGATTAACGTTTCAATTTAAGAATCGTTGGTAATTTAAATAATTATTTATTATCGTATTGCGGCAACCAGTGCGCAGCTGCACTTCCCCGCAAATGTAGCCTATTCTTCTGAAAGCCAAAAAACATTTTCATTAAGTGGAATCTTGGAATAAATTAGGTGGCACTGCTGGGGAAGAAAATGCCAAAAACAGTTGATGGAATTCAGAGAAAGTACTCGATTAATTGATTATTCTTTTTTTTCCCATCCAAATAATATCACTATTAAGCATATTGTCAATGTAGCCCATCTCTGTCGTTTCTTAATGATTTCTTTATGATTACAGGCTTATATATTGGTCTCAACTATTCAGTTAGTAATAGTGTGATTATTAATAATTGATCTCAAACAGGTAAAGCTTGAAAGCACAGATGCGTTTAAGGGTCAGAGGCTCAAGGAACGCCATTAAAAAAAATCCCGTAAGGCCGGTGCAACAGGAATGTCATTTATCACCTTCAGTGCAGCGGTGACGGTGCTATATTATGATTTTGATTTGACTAAATTAATCGCTGATTTTCAATTGATATCCAGTGTCGGTTTGGGTTCAGCACAGCAGAATATTCTGACCAGGGAACTCATGCCCCCCACTGGATGAAAATTAATTGTTGGGTCATAGGAGGATATCATGCATAGTTCCTGGATATCACATGATTTACCGTAAGAACTGAGGTGACTGTTCATCTGTGTATTTATATAACTTGCATTGGATATGTTCACATAGATTAGAGGGTGTGTATCGTGCACAGTTCCTGGATATCACGTGATTTACAGTAAGAAGCAAGATTTCTCTTTGTATTAATCATTGTATTTGTATACAGTAGCTTAGACGAGATATGCTGACATAAATAAGAAGGTGCATATCATGCATAGCTCCTGGATATCACATGATTTACAGAAAGAAGAGGGGTGTCTTTATCTTTGCATTTATATTACTCAGAGTAGAAATGCTCACATAAATAACATATAAATTGCAGTATAAGGTGTATATTATGCTCGGTTCCTGAATATCACACGATATACAGTAAGAAGCGAGCTGCAAAACTATGATTGTTAAATAAAAGACACAACTAGATTGATGTAGGTGATTTTATTTCTGACAAGTGGTTTTGATATATAGTCTCAGTGCAAATGTATCTTGGCAAATATCAGACATTGATAAAAGTGAATGAACTACGTGAGAAAGAGATAAAAACACAAAATGGAGAAAGAAGCCCTGTGATGGAAGTGAGCCTTTACATATGTGTTACGACCTGAGTCTTTTGCAACTGTCCGTTTAAACTGTGTAGCTTTGTCTCCTTCCCTGTGAAGTGTTGGTCTTTGTCTATGGGTGGTTTAAGTTTTTTATTTTATTTATTTATTAGGGACAGTGCATATGAATCAACACTTCAGTTAAACAGAGGTGGAAATGTGCCAGAGTTAGCTACTTAGCTAATTTTCATCCATAGTCCCTGGGCAGGTTGTTACAAATCAAATGATGTCATGTTAAGAAAAGAAAGGAAAGGAATGGGAAAAAAAATGCAATCATACAACAATACAAAGACACACTACAGAAATATCAAAAAATTTAATAAGTGTAGGCATTGGCAGCTACACAGATGAGTTTGAGTAGTTACTCATGATCACAAGTTTGATTTACCTTGAGCCATTTCTTAAGTTTGTGTTTAAAGGTTGGGTAGTTATTGCTCTGTCTCA
The DNA here is from genome assembly GCA_029692085.1 of Gymnothorax javanicus. Lineage (NCBI taxonomy): Eukaryota > Metazoa > Chordata > Actinopteri > Anguilliformes > Muraenidae > Gymnothorax > Gymnothorax javanicus. The sequence goes on along the minus strand of CM056198.1, from coordinate 132,281,114 downwards.
ATTCAATTGGCAGACCATTCCAGTAGTGGGTGGCTCTAATTGAGAAGACTGTTTGCCCAAACTTGCTACGTCTGTATTGTACAACACAGTCCCCTCTGGTAGTGGCCCTTGTTCTCCTGCTACAGTTGTTCTTCTGTGTTATAAACAGACTCAGCGGTGGAGGTGCAAGCCCATGTAAAATCTTAAAAATGAGGCAAGCATCTGAGAAATGTTTAAAATTTTCAAAATTAAATAAATTGTACTTTAGTATTATGCAGCAGTGGTGATGCTGCATAATACTAAAGTACTTAAATACTTAAATACTTAAAGTACTTAAATACTTAAAGTTCCTTGTTTGATAGACAGATTAATCATATGAGCAATAGGACAAACTAGAACATCCTTATGTGATATCCTTAAATTGGAGGACTCCAAACCCACACAGGAAAATACTTTTATCATAATCCTTCACAGGACCAAACATTTTGTCACAATTTTCATTTAAAAATCCATGTAAAGCAAAGAGAATTACTATACAGTCATAAAAATGGAGAAAAATCCACATCCTCATTGAGGCCTGGAAACGTAGTGGCCTTCAATTTTACAATCCACCAAGTTTCCCTTTGCAGAAGGCGTTTAAGCCTGTCCCCACCCCTTATGTTCTTAGAAATTACCTCTACTGCCATCATTTTCACCAATTTCAAATCAATATGGCCCGCCTCTTTAAAGTGCACTGCCATCGGGTAGTTGGGATTTTGAGTTTATATAGCATATTTGTGCTCTGCCAGTCTGTCACGGAGTCTGCGTTTAGTGCGTCCCACGTAGAAGCATCCACATTCACACTCCAATCTGTAGACAACATATGTGGTGTTGCAATTTGCAAAGTCTCTACAGTGAAACACTTTTTGACTAAATCCATCTACAAATGAGCTTTGGCGAGCAATATTGTCACAATGATTACATGAGCCACATCTATACGTACCCTTGGGTTTTTGAAAGTACGAAGGAGGTTTGGAAGCAGGAAGGTAACTTTTCATTAATCTGTCCTTAAGCGTGGGCGCCCTCCTGAAGGGGAACATGGGACGCTCAGAGAACACTGGACGTAAGGAGGGATCACTATAGAGGATGCCCCAGTTTTTACTGATGACTTGCCTGATGTTAAAAGACAAAGAACTATATTGCGCGATGAAAAAAATCCTACCAGATTTTCCTTGGCGATGGGTCTTCTTAAATAAGTCTTTCCTATTCTGTGATTTCACTTTACCAAGTGCTGCATCCAGATCTTTTTTCTTGTATCCTCTGCGTTGAAATCGAGCATACATGTCACCAGCCTGTACATCAAAGTCCATATCAGAATCACAGATTCGGCGTACTCTTTGAAACTGGCCATAGGGGATATTTGAGATAAGACTGTTAGGATGAAAACTGTCAGCATGTAAAATAGTGTTTCTATCAGTAGCCTTCCTGAAGATGGATGTATGCAGGATACCTTGCTCATCCACCATGATTTTAAGATCCAGGGAGTGAATTTCTGATTGGCTGTACTCAAAACTGAGCTTTATATTTGGATTGGAAGAATTCAAGAACAGATGAAATTCTGTGAGTTGCTCCAAAGATCCTGAAAAAATAAAGAAAGGTCATCAATGAAGCTTCCATACCAAATAATGCACTTCTTGAATGGGTTCTGATCACCAAAGATGTACTGGTCTTCCCACAGGCCCATGAAAAGGCCTGCAAAATTAGGTGCATATGCTGCCCCCATAGCTGTACCTTTCTTTTGACGGAAAAGTTGATCCTGAAATAAAAATATGTTATTATTCAGTGTCCATTTTGCAAGATCAATAATGAATTCAGTTGGAGGTGAAGCATCAGATCTGTATTACTGTATAGTAATTCTCTTTGCTTTACATGGATTTTTAAATGAAAATTGTGACAAAATGTTTGGTCCTGTGAAGGATTATGATAAAAGTATTTTCCTGTGTGGGTTTGGAGGGGTGGGGTTTTTGGGTCATGTGACTGTCTTACTTCCACCCCTCTACCTGTTAAATGTGTGCACCTGTGATTGTTTGGCATGCCCTGATGAAGACAAAGGATTGTTGAAACGCATAGGCATGTAGCCAGTGTTCAAAAAGGCTTTTTAAATTCAGGAGTGCCTCAAATTTTTCTATTTTTGCATCAATGTTTTGGAGGCCCATTTTTGATGAGCACCCTGTTTTACTCTTTTTTAACCATTTTTTTGACCCGGTGTAGCAATCCCTTCCCTTTTGTATCTTTGAATAATTCAGCTTTTTTGCATCTCTCAAGTTTCTCACGAGTCAGATTTATGGTAAAGTCCTCCAATTTAAGGATGTCACATCACCCGGATTTTTTTCACTCAGTTTTCAAACATATCATGGACTTCTCAGACTCGATAATCATAATAGGAGGAGACTTTAACACTGTACTCAACCCGAATTTAGACAGATTAAATACCTCAAGCAACTACCGACCATGGCACTCTAGTGGAACAATAAAACATTACATGAAGGAGTTAGGTCTTGGCGATTGTTAGCGATCCAGGAACCCATCGAACAGAGAATACACCTACTACTCATCCCCGCATAAAAGCTTCTCAAGAATAGACTATTTCCTGGTCAGCAATTCTATTATTTCACAAATAAACAACCCAGAAATCCACCCCATAATTATATCAGACCATGGTCCAATTAGCTTTGACTATATGCTTGACACAGACCCAACCCCTCCCTACAGGTGGCGGTTCAACAACTCTCTCCTAATGGACCAAGACTTTAATACATTTTTTTTTTTGCAGAGAGTGGACATCCTTCATGGATTTAAATGACTCCCCGGACATATCACCATCATTACTTTGGGGAAACAGCAAAAGTAGTACTTAGAGGAAACATAATCTCATATTCAACCCTCAAGAAAAAGAAAGAACAACAAAAACAACAAGAACTTGAACTCAAACTGAAACACCTGCATCTCAAACTTGCAGACTCCCCTACTGAAGAAACACAAAAGGAAATACAGAAAATAAAAATTCAACTTGAAAAATAATACATCAAAAAACACAATTTCTTATGCAGAGAGCGAGACTAAATTTTTTGATTATAATGATAAATCAGGAAAATACTTAGCCAACCAGCTCAAAAGGAATAAAGAAAAAAACACTGATAACTGCAGTAAAAGACCAGCACGGAAACCTCAGTCACAACCCAAATGAAATAAACCGGATCTTTCATGACTATTATAAGGATCTCTATCACTCTAATAATAAATGCGACACTGATAACATCTACTTTTTTTTAAACAACATTGAATTGCCAAAACTATCAATAGAACAAAAAAATGCATTAGATCAACCCATAACTCCGGATGAACTCAGGACAGCTATTTTCTCTATGCCAAACAATAACTCACCTGGCTCAGACGGTTACCCCCATTGAATTTTATAAACATTTTTGGCACATCATATCCCCTCTGTTTTTTAGAATGGTCACAGAACTTAAACAATCAGGAAAAATGCCACCACATATGAATACAGCTCTTATCTCAGTTCTGCTCAAACCTAACAAAGACCCAACTCTCACAACCAGTTACAGACCAATAAGCCTCATCAACTGCGACAATAAAATAATAAGCAAAGCACTTTCACACAGACTAGAATCAGTAATATCTAACATAATCCATCCAGATCAAACAGGTTTCATAAAAGGCAGGCATTCATCTTCAAACATGCGCCGTTTATTTAATTTGATTGATATTTCTCAAAGAAACAATATAAACACCATCATTACATCACTGGACGCCGAGAAAGCTTTTGATAAGGTTAACTGGACATATCTCCACTACACTCTTGAGAAATTTGGCTTTGGAACGTCATTTATTCACTGGATTAAAACACTCTATAACTCACCTTTAGCAGCCGTCATCACCAATAATTACATCTCCCAACGTTTCACACTTCAGCGTGGCACAAGACAAGGATGTCCACTCTCTCCATTACTTTTTGCTATTTTCTTAGAGCCTCTTGCAGCATCTATCCGTCAGAACAACAATATCATAGGAATAAAAACAAAACAGGTCCACCATAAAATTAGCTTATACGCAGATGATATACTTTTATACTTAACAAAACCAACACAATCTCTCATTGAAGTCTCCACAACTATCAACAATTTCTCAAAAATATCAGATTATACCATAAACTGGCCTAAATCAACAATCTTGTCACTTTGTGGGGAGCACTGGAAGGCTGCAATGAAAACACTACCCTTTTCTATGACAACTGGCAATATCCGATACCTTGGTATTTACGTTTTCACCAGGCTGTCGGAACTCTTCTCCCTCAACTTCACTCCATTATTAAAAGAAATTGAAGAAGACCTCATCCGTTGGAATAACTTACCCATTTGACTATTAGGAAGAATAGCAGCCATAAAAATGTCAGTATTACCAAAAAAGTAAATTATCTTTTTTCAATGACCCCGTCCAACCCACAACACATTGGTTTAACACTCTTGACTCTATCATCACCAAATTCTACTGGAAAAATAAAAACCGAGAATAAGACTGTCAACACAACAAAAACTTAAGGACACTGGGGCCTAGCAGCACCTAATTTTAGACTATACCACCTTGCAAACCACCTACAGTACGTAATAAAATGGCAACAAATAAACAATCAATCACAGCACACATGGATGGACATTGAAGAATATGATTGCCAAGAATTATCAATATCAGATTTGCTGTATCTTTCACAGTTATTAAAAAAACACACAATTGCTTTAAAAAAACCCATATATTGCAGTGACTCTGACAGCTTGGTGGAAACTCATTCAAATGACTGGACAAACCATGACACTAAACAAACTCACTCCATTATGGCATAATCCAGACTTCCAAATCCAAAACAAACCGATTGTATTTAACAAATGGAAAAAACTTGGTGTCACTCATTTAGATCACATATTTGAAAATAACTCACTCATACCACATGAAATCCTCACAGAAAGATATGATATCGGTGGTAACAGCTTTCTACAATATACAACTCAAGCACTGTCTCAAGAAGAATAAAATCAATCTGCACAGCAATACTCTAAATCCCTCCGATAACTGAACAACTCAAAGAATTAGTACATCAGAAAAAAAACCCTGTCCAAAATTTACAAGATTTTATCTAAAATTGACAACACTCTTGCCATTCCGACTCAGCACTGGGAAAAAAAAGATTTGGCTGTTGCCACCGATATCATTGACTGGAAACAAATCTGTATCAACACCTTCTCAATGTCCTCAAATCCAAGATTACAACTTATTCACTATAAAACCCTTCACCGAGTCCACCACACACAAGTTAAAATGTTAAAAATGGGTTTCACAGAAAGCGATATCTGTAGCCACTGCACACTCAACATCACTGACGACTACTTTCATGCCACATGGCTGTGCCCACCGATCTATACATTTTGGAAAACAGTCATCAACAAACTCTCCTCCATCCTAGGTTGCAGCCTTCCAGTCTCCCCATCACTATGTCTGTTGGGAGAATTATCTTCTGTTGAACTGCCACCTGACAGCATACGCCCAACTTGGATCGCCCTAGCAATGGCCAAAAAGACCATTTTGCTAAACTGGAAAAATAAACAAAATATCACAATATCTCAATGGCTCAATTTATTATCCGATTACATTAACATGGAAAAACTTAGAGCATCAACTGCAAACCAAGCTGACCAGTTTGGCTGTCATTGGGCTCATTTTACAGAGCTCCTCAGCAGTCCAGACTAATCCATATAAATAACACACAGTGCTCTTCTTCAACCACACAGTCACCACATATCATACCTACCATTTAAGGAATAAACCAGATGTCTCCGGCCATACAACCCCCCACAAACATTAATCCGCACCCCCGCAATATGGAGCTCCACTACGCATATTTATTAAACTACATGGACGTGTATATACGTTGGTGTGTATTTAAGTATATGTGTGTGTATATATGTGAGTATAGCAGTTTTCAGTCCCTCTGTTTGCTGTCTTTTATCTAATGTTGAACACTATCCTGACCAGCAATGTGAAATCACTGCATAAAACTGTTATTTGTTTATTTTCTTTTCCTCTTTCTTTTTTGTGTACTTTTTTTAAGATTGTTACATCTACCTGTTATTTGGTTTTGCTTCATCATATTTAATTAGTTGCATTCATTTGTGTAATCCCTCCTTTTTTCTCCTTTGTTATACCCCCTCCCTCTGAGGAGACTGTGTTAGTACAAATTTATTGTTAATAAAAATAAAGTTGACCTCCCAAGAGGGGGGTGGTGGCGAAAAAAAAAAAAAAAAAAGGATGTCACATAAGGATGTTCAAGTTTGTCCTATTGCTCATATGATTAATCTGTCTATCAAGCAAGGAACTTTAAGTATTGAAGTACTTTAAGTATTTAAGTACTTTAGTATTATGCAGCAGTGGTGATAACTTATAGTTATCACCACTGCTGCATAATACTAAAGTACAATTTATTTAATTTTGAAAATTTTAAACATTTCTCAGATGCTTGCCTCATTTTTAAGATTTTACATGGGCTTGCACCTCCACCGCTGAGTCTGTTTATAACACAGAAGAACAACTGTAGCAGGAGAACAAGGGCCACTACCAGAGGGGACTGTGTTGTACAATACAGACGTAGCAAGTTTGGGCAAACAGTCTTCTCAATTAGAGCCACCCACTACTGGAATGGTCTGCCAATTGAATTGAGACAGAGCAATAACTACCCAACCTTTAAACACAAACTTAAGAAATGGCTCAAGGTAAATCAAACTTGTGATCATGAGTAACTACTCAAACTCATCTGTGTAGCTGCCAATGCCTACACTTATTAAATTTTATGATATTTCTGTAGTGTGTCTTTGTATTGTTGTATGATTATGTTTTTTTTCCCATTCCTTTCCTTTCTTTTCTTAACATGACATCATTTGATTTGTAACAACCTGCCCAGGGACTACGGATGAAAATTAGCTAAGTAGCTAACTCTGGCGCATTTCCACCTCTGTTTAACTGAAGTGTTGATTCATAATATACACCTTATACTGCAATTTATATGTTATTTATGTGAGCATTTCTACTCTGAGTAATATAAATGCAAAGATAAAGACACCCCTCTTCTTTCTGTAAATCATATGATATCCAGGAACTATGCATGATATGCACCTTCTTATTTATGTCAGCATATCTCGTCTAAGCTACTGTATATAAATACAATGATTAATACAAAGAGAAATCTTGCTTCTTACTGTAAATCACGTGATATCCAGGAACTGTGCACGATACACACCCTCTAATCTATGTGAGCATATCCAGTGCAAGTTATATAAATACACAGATGAACAGTCACCTCAGTTCTTACGGTAAATCATGTGATATCCAGGAACTATGCATGATATCCTCCTATGACCCAACAATTAATTTTCATCCAGTGGGGGGCATGAGTTCCCTGGTCAGAATATTCTGCTGCGCTGAACCCAAACCGACACTGGATATCAACTGAAAATCAGCGATTAATTTAGTCAAATCAAAATCATAATATAGCACTGTCACCGCTGCACTGAAGGTGATAAATGACATTCCTGTTGCACCGGCCTTACGGGATTTTTTTTAATGGCGTTCCTTGAGCCTCTGACCCTTAAACGCATCTGTGCTTTCAAGCTTTGCCTGTTTGAGATCAATTATTAATAATCACACTATTACTAACTGAATAGTTGAGACCAATATATAAGCCTGTAATCATAAAGAAATCATTAAGAAATGACAGAGATGGGCTACATTGACAATATGCTTAATAGTGATATTATTTGGATGGGAAAAAAAAGAATAATCAATTAATCGAGTACTTTCTCTGAATTCCATCAACTGTTTTTGGCATTTTCTTCCCCAGCAGTGCCACCTAATTTATTCCAAGATTCCACTTAATCAAAATGTTTTTCGGCTTTCAGAAGAATAGGCTACATTTGCGGGGAAGTGCAGCTGCGCACTGGTTGCCGCAATACGATAATAAATAATTATTTAAATTACCAACGATTCTTAAATTGAAACGTTAATAATTGAATAATTTCATAAATTCGTTATTAATGCATTGCGAAAGTTTGACGTATGGCATGCATTTAACGTCTTGCTTGCATATGTGTCAAACGTTCATGGTAGCAAAATCTGAGGTATTCATAGTCCAGTTTTTAGGAAAGTTTTAGGAAGGCTATATGTGATTGTATGAATGGCAATTATCTAATTAATTAATTTGAAACTAAATCTAAACTTTATCCATATAGGCCTAGTCTTTTCTGCACCATTTACTACATAATATTGTATTTCAAGAAAAAATTTTGAGAAATTTTAGTGAATTGCTGTCCATGCTATCTCATATTGTAGCCTTCCTCTTTGATGCAAAGCTGTGTCTTAATTATTAATAGCAGCACAGCTTATTGGTTGCTGATTAGCTCAGTAAATAAATTCAATAAATTTCCCGTTTCTTAATCAGCAACAGGTTGAGAGCAAACCTGCATTATGGTAATGTAACTGGTTGTAGACAGTTTTATTTTTACATTAGCAAACTTAACACGTAGAACTGAGTTGGCAAAACTTCATTTTTAAAATGTTTTCTAAGGCGTGCCAGTTTGATCGAATACTGACGCAGAGGAAAAACAGGTTTTGTAAGCTACAGGAATGCAGAAGTTTCAAAAGACAAAAACATTTTATGTCACCATTAATGTGGATGGGAAAATACATGATAACGCTTTCAATGAACAATAACGCAAGCTGAGGCGAAATGGACAGTAATTCTGCTGAATGATTCTCTCAACTGTACGAGTTCACATCTAGTTATGGTTATCACCACTGCTGCATAATACTAAAGTACAATTTATTTAATTTTGAAAATTTTAAACATTCTCAGATGCTTGCCTCATTTTTAAGATTTTACATGGGCTTGCACCTCCACCGCTGAGTCTGTTTATAACACAGAAGAACAACTGTAGCAGGAGAACAAGGGCCACTACCAGAGGGGACTGTGTTGTACAATACAGACGTAGCAAGTTTGGGCAAACAGTCTTCTCAATTAGAGCCACCCACTACTGGAATGGTCTGCCAATTGAATTGAGACAGAGCAATAACTACCCAACCTTTAAACACAAACTTAAGAAATGGCTCAAGGTAAATCAAACTTGTGATCATGAGTAACTACTCAAACTCATCTGTGTAGCTGCCAATGCCTACACTTATTAAATTTTATGATATTTCTGTAGTGTGTCTTTGTATTGTTGTATGATTGTGTTTTTTTCCCATTCCTTTCCTTTCTTTTCTTAACATGACATCATTTGATTTGTAACAATGGCATGCCCTGATGAAGACAAAGGATTGTTGAAACGCGTAGGCATGTAGCCAGTGTTCAATAAAGGCTTTTTAACCCTTTCGCAGGCAAATTTTGGCCCAGATGCATACCCCCACGGACGGATTAATTTTGGGTTTTTACCAAAATATGATTGTTATTCAAAATAACAATAAAATAACACCAAATCTCATAATAAGTTTCCCATAACTGATGTTTTTATGTTTTAATCCTCTCCAGAATCGCTAAAATCGTTTGGATCCAAGTCACTCCCGCTCTCTGGATATTCAAACTCATCGTCAGAGTCATTCAATAAAGCAAAAACTTCATCCACGTTGTATTTACGTTTAGAAACACGGCTAGAATGCGGCTATTTGTACTAAATGCGATGCCATGTTCACATGTCCCACAATTTGACCGGAAGTAGTCTCAGTATTTAGCGTTTTAGGAAATCCCATGCCTCGTTCACGGCTAAAAATACAGTGCTGGGTGACCTGAGAGACAGCCAATGGTAATGAGCGTAACTAACAAGGGAATTCCCGCAATCGGGGAATTTAAAGAAGACTTTATAAAACACGTTGGTTAAAACGACAAAAATGTCGCTGTGCCTGCGAAAGGGTTAAATTCAGGAGTGCCTCAAATTTTTCTATTTTTGCATCAAAGCTGAATTATTGTTGACTGCAAATTTCTTTGATGTGCGAGTGCCACTAAATGCCAGGACACAGGAGCTGAAAGAGTTGCTGTGTGAGAAGCTGTCTGAAAGGGGGACGCTTGGTGAGCCAGCTCCTACAAGACTGGAACTGGGTGATGTAGCAGGTATTTCTACCCAACTCCGAGACCTCCCAGCTCAAGCCAGTTCTACAGAGGAGCTGAAGCTGACTCTACGCATTAAGGAGGTAGAGCTCAGACACCAGGAGTTGCAGGTAGAAGCCATGCACTTGAAGGTAAGAGCTCTGGAGTTAGAGCGGAGAGCCGCTATAACTGCCAGTCCGTCAACCTCGCAGTCCCCTGTCTCTGGGCCCCAGGATGGTTTTGATGTCAGTTGGCACATTGTATTAATCCCACCTTTCAGAGAGTCTGAGGTAGACTCGTATTTCACTGCATTTGAACAAATTGCAGCTGCATTACAGCGGCCAAAAAGTGTGTGGCCTCTTTTATTGCAGTGCAAGTTGGTGGGAAAAGCTCAAGAATTTTGCAATTCACTCATCGATCATCCCATATGTTACTTTTCAAAAAAGTTCAACAAACACCAGCTTAATTACAGTACTATTGTTTACTCTGACCATAACCCATTTGTTTTTTTAGCTCAGATGCAGAACAGCAACCAGCGTCTCATGTGTTGGTTCTTATTACATCAAGATTTTACTCTTGACCTCCCTGGTCCAATCAGGCAAAAGCAATTCCATTCGAACGGTCCAGTCAGGCAGCAGCAATTAAGTTCACATGGTCCAATCAGCGGTAGCCTTGCAACACCTGCATCACACCTGATACAAACCACCCATAGACAAAGACCCACACTCAACATGGGAGGAGACAAAGCTACACAGTTTAAAGGGACAGTTGCAAAAGACTCAGGTCGTAAAAATGCACGGTCTGTTATTACACACGGTGGTTTCTGCGAGCAGGTCCGTACAGAAGTCAGTGGCATTACATGTTTAAGATGTTCATTGATCACTATGATTTCATTTATTGAGAGTATATTCAAAGTCTACAGCGGTATAAGGATGGCAGTCGAATGGTCTTAATGTATCTACTAATATTACATCTGCAGGCAGTGCATGTGTGATTTAGATTGTGATGGAACCAGGATAGAGCAGTTGGAATAAACACAAGAGGAGGATGTTTTTTTTAGCAGTTGGGAAAAGCTCTTGTTAACCCTCACACCTGCTACCCATGGCACGTTAGACTAGGGTAATAAAGGGATACGCATTGTCAGCAACAATGCTCAGGTAGGCCATGGGATTTAACTGATTTTAAACTGGTAATACAGGGCCTAATGTGCGCCAAGAAACTATTCCCCACACCACTATATGATCTGTATTAAAGAAATACAGTGGTGGCCGAAATTATTAGAACACCTGGCATATTTAAGAGGTTTCATTTGTTTTTGTTGAATTGGCTATTACAATGTCCATAAAACGAAATATCTACAAAGTCATCATTATGCTCTATAAACCACAGAATAGAGCCATCATAAGGAGATTTAGGTCATTTTCCTCACAAAAAACAAGCTAGTCCTATTTCACTGTCACACAATCATGCTCCTTCACAGAAGCCAAATTACTTGTGTAATCATTGTCAGGTGTGATCATGGTTAAATTGATGGTGATGCAAGAGTCTTAGGACACAGCTGTGTGATTCTTTTGAATGTACAAGGCCTATCCTCCTATTATTGCAAAAGGTGGACATACCAAATATTAAAGTTAAAAGTGGATAAAAATAGTAGGACTCACTTCATCTGGTATTTCTTGTGCTCAGAGCAACCATCTGCATGTTTCATGAACATTATGAAATGAAATCATGTTTTGGAAGCAAAAAAAAAAAAGGTCAATATTTCCAGATCTGTCAGGTGTTCTAATAATTTTGGCCACCACTGTACTTTTCGAATTTCAACCGGTTTTGTTGTTACATTGTAATAATAATGCATCAGTTTTATATAGCGCTTTTCTGGGCACTCAAAGACGCTTCACAGTGGATACAATATTCATTCACTCACACACTCACGCTCTGATGGTGGTAAACTACGTTTAGTAGCCACAGCTGACCTGGGACAGGCTGACGGAAGCGTGGCTGCCAGTATGCACCTACAACCTCTCCGACCACCACCAAACATTCGCACACAGCCATACACCAGTGTGAGTGACACTGGAGGCAAGGTGGGTGAAGTGTCTTGCCCAAGGACACAACGACACAAGACTCAGAGCGGGATTTGAACCGCCAACCCTTCGGTTATTGGACAACCTGCTCTACCTCCTGAGCCACGGTCGCCCCATAGAATTTTCTATTGATTCATCAGAAATTATCGAAGGGTCATCCGGTGGACCATTTCTGGCTCTTGGGAGGCTGATCGAACAGATGGAGCATCCGCATTTTAGGAAGCTCTTGGTTCCCAAATAGAAACTAGAATAAACCACCAAAGCTAGCTGGGTGAAACTGACATCTCTGGAAGAGTAAGTGCAGCAGCGACAGTGTTTTCCTGACTAACACATTGGCATTAAAGTAGCCTATAAAATCATGCAATACAAATTTGTATATATGAGACCCAAACCTGTGATGGCTGGTGTTTCGAGACGCCAAACGCAGTGGCCAGAACGAAAGGAAGCACAGGAATGCAAGAGAGACAAACACAGACAAAATAGGAGAGAGACTCGTGCTTCCAAAGGACATAAATCCAGCCCGAGTGAAACAAGGAAGCAGAGCGAGCTAGACTGTAAGAAACACAGGAAAAATCTCGGGAACCGAGGTAAAAAGACAAAGCACCAGACGGTGCACAGAAAGAGGAAAGGAAAGAGAAAGATTCCCTTTACTAACTAACACTTTCTTATTTTGCAACTAATTCCTCAACACTTCTCTAGCTAGAGATCTTGCGGGCTACAGTGCAATGGTAACACTGACACTCTAGCAAAGGCGGCGAGGCGGAACTTGGGTTTAAATAGAGTCCGGGCGCCGCCCACAATTGATGCCAGCTGGCCAAAGAATCCGATTGTGGGCAAAATGATATCGTCCCGGACGAGAGTAACAAAGGAAGCTCGCCAGCCTCCAAAAACCATGACAAAACTGCAATGAACAGAAATATAGACACAACAGTTTAGTCCTGTCAATGTTCCGCATAATTATTTCTGAGGTGGGCTTAGTAGGGTTTATTTACGTGGCCAAGGTTGTGTGCTACTGGTCTGTGTGTATTCCTATGAAACATAGTTCATTCTGGCCCTCACAAACACATACATTCTCCTTCTCACACACATTCTCCTTCTCACACACATACATTCTCCTCACACACACACATACATTCTCCTTCTCACACACACATACATTCTCCGTCTCACACACACACATACATTCTCCTTCTCACACACACACACACACACACACACACACATATATTCTCCTTCCACACACATACATTCTCCTCACACACACATACATTCTCCTTCTCACACACATACATTCTCCTCACAAACACATACATTCTCCTTCTCACACACACATACATTCTCCTTCCACACACATACATTCTCCGTCTCACACACACACATACATTCTCCTTCTCACACACACATATATTCTCCTTCCACACACATACATTCTCCTTCTCACACACATACATTCCCCTCACACACACATACATTCTCTTTCTCACGCATATGCATTCTCCTTCTCACACATGTACATTCTCCTTTCACGCACATATATTTTCACTCTCGCACGCACATGCATTTCCCCTCACCAAAAAGTATCCTATAGAAAACAAGAAATTGATCCGTATGATTTTGGAATTAGCGCCATCCATTGCAATCTCTTTTGCCTCGTCATTGAAAGACAGAATTGAAAGTGATAATATAATTAGTTGACTTCTTAAAGAATTATAAACTTGGATTTTTGTTTTGGTTTTAATGTTTCTTTTAAAGTCACGTGTATATATTTTTTATTTCACAAGCCACTTATGAATCTCGTTGTTACTTTTGTCCAGTCATTCGCTTGAATTGAACAACTGCCGGTAGACTGAAATTGCGAACGAGATCCTAAGTTAATTTAGAAATAATTTTAAAAAAGTCGCAAATCCAATGGATAGCCACACTAGGTCAGTGGCTTCCCAGCCTAGGTACGTGAGTGACCAGCCGAGTAAGGCGCAAATCCAATGGATTGCCACGCTAGGTCTGTGGGTTACCAGCCTAGGTACGTGAGTGACCAGCCAAGTAAGTCTTAAATCCAATGAGCTGCTACCGAGGAATGCTAGTGGCTAGCGGAGGAATGCCAGTGACCAGCCAAGCCAGTAGCAAATCCAATGAGTTACAAGCCTCGGAGAATTAATCGCCGGCTTCTCATTTACCACCGGCGGCCTCTCATTTACCAACGCTGGCTTATCAGTGGCTAGATTGTTGCCAGCTGCGTAATGGATGTCGCATGCGAGAGAAAAAATGGCGTGCTTACACAAAAGTAGTTTTGAGGGAGTCCCACCCAGTCCCACCCGAACAGCCAATCACAGCACAAATAAATGAGTGGCCTTCCTTTTCCACTAAATTACTTCCTTTTCCACTATACTTTCTCTCACACACATATTCTCCTCTTTCACATATATATTCTACTCTCACACACATATATACTCCTCTCACACACCTGTATTATTTTCTCACCCACATGTATTCTTCTCTTGCGAGAATGTATGTGCGTGCGAGAGTGAAAATATATGTGCGTGAAAGGAGAATGTATGTGTGTGAGAAGGAGAATGTATGTGTGTGTGAGAAGAATGTATGTGTGTGTGAGGAGAATGTGTGTGTGTGTGAGAAGGAGAATGTATGCGTGTGGAAGGAGAATATATGTGTGTGAGAATGAGAATGTATGTGTTAGGGCCAGAATGAATTATGTCTTGTATGGCCCCTCATGGAATCTCATTTCATTCTTAAACCCCATTCGGACGGGATTTGTTTGATGTGGTGACATGAGGTAATGTAATTATTCCCAAGAATTTTAATTTTGTCCGAACGCGCCAGGTCAGTAATCATTACGGATATTCTCTGTAAAATTAACGGCCTCTTTCACCTTCTGTAAAATGCTCCATAGACGGTACCCTAGGTAATATTAATCCCATGCGAATGCGATCCTCTGTAAATGTAGAAACGATGAATGTAAATATTCCGTCATATCCTGTTTTAAAAGTATTTTTCCTCCCTTTTCCGAAGATGGATGTGCTTGAAGAAGCACTCGGTTTAGCATTCAGACGCATTCTTTTTAACATAACATAACATAACATAACATGAATGGCGAGAACAGGCCGTTCAGCCCAACTAGGCTCGCCAGTTTCTTTGTACT
Source organism: Gymnothorax javanicus (assembly GCA_029692085.1). NCBI lineage: Eukaryota > Metazoa > Chordata > Actinopteri > Anguilliformes > Muraenidae > Gymnothorax > Gymnothorax javanicus. Next base: position 132,265,720 of record CM056198.1, on the reverse strand, counting down.
ATCGTGAATATATCACTTCAGAAACTCAATGACTCAATGGTATCTAACTTTAAGTCAAGCCTGCTCTTGAAAACTCCCAAGGTCTCTGCCTCAACAATATGGTCAGGCAAGCTGTTCCACACCGAAATTACTCTTTGGGTGAAGAAATATTTCCAAATATCAGTGCTAAATTTACCTTTGGTCAGCTTCCATTTGTGACCCCGAGTTCTACTAACAACACTTGGTTGAAGGAATCCTACATAATTCACTTTGTTAATCCCTTTAACATATTTAAAGACCTCAATCAGATCACCCCTTAGTCTCCTTTTCCTAAGACTAAAGAGATTAAGGATCTTCAGCCTTTTCTCATAGCTTTCATCTTTAATACCCGGAATTAGCTTTGTGGCTCTTCTCTGAACTTTCTCTAAAGCCTCTGTCTTTCTTAAAGTATGGTCCCCAGAACTGTACACAATACTCTAAATGTGGTCTGACAGATGTGTTGTACAAAAAAGAAGCATCACCTCCTTGGATTTGAACTCAATACTTTTGGCAATGTATCCCAGCATCCGATTGGCTTTTTTAACTGCTACGGCACAATGGCTAGAGCCTGTGAGGGTTTGGTCAACAATCACTCCCAGATCTTTCTCTTGTGGAGCACATTCCAGTTTAAAACCTCCCATGAAGTAATCCCGTCTAATGTTTTTATTACCTACATGTACTACTTTACATTTAAGCTACATTAAATTTCATTTGCCACATTTCTGCCCAATTCTGGATTCTATCCAAATCATCCTGAATCACTTTAGTGGACTCTAAACTATTTGCCAAACCTCCCAATTTAGTATCATCTGCATATTTCACTAATCTGCTCTCAGTATTCCTATCAAGGTCATTAATGTAGATGAGGAACAGCAGGGGTCCCAACACCGATCCCTGGGGGACACTCCCCCACCATACCTAGCTCAGATGAGATACCACTGACCACCACTCTTTGTGTTCTGTCCTGCAACCAGTTTTGAATCCACTTCAGAATACCTCCAGTAACTCCAATGGAACTCATTTTAAAAATTAGTCTCTTATGCGGTACTGTGTCAAATGCTTTCTGAAAATCCAAATATATGATGTCATAAGCCCTGCTCTGGTCATAAGTCTTGGTGGCCTCTTCAAAAAATTCCAGAAGGTTTGTCAGGCATGACCTTCCTTTACGGAAACCATGTTGGCTATCCCTCAAGATATTGTTACGTTCAAGAAATAAGTCCAGCTCATCTTTTATGATAGATTCCAATATTTTGCACGCAATGCAAGTTAAACTGACTGGCCTGTAATTACCTGGCTCAGTACGGTCCCCTTTCTTATATATTGGAATTATATTACCCTGTTTCCAATCATTTGGTATTTCTCCAGTTTCTAAAGACCGTCTAAAGATGGTGGATAGCGGCTTAAAGATGATCTCACTAACTTCCCTGAGCACTCTATGATATAAGCCATCAGGACCCGCCGCCTTATCTGCCTTTAGTTTATGCAACTTGTCTAATACTACGTTATCCCTAACCTCAATTTCCGCTAAATAATCTTGAGTATTGGACATGCCCTCTGGCTGAATAAAGACCCGCTCTAAGGTAAAATTCTCAACAAAGTAACCATTTAAGGTGTCCGCAATATCCTTGTTATTATATAGCAGCGATCCATTTTTATTCTTTCTGCACTTAACCTGCTCTTTGACTTTCCTTTTTCAACTACAGTACTGAAAGAAACGCTTAGGGTTAGTTTTTGCCCCCTCTGCAATTTGTCTTTCATACAGTCTTCTAGCATTCCTCAGCTCTTTTTTGACCACAGCCCGCATTTTACAGTATTCGGCCTTAGTAATCTCATTGTTATCCTCTATGTACATCTTATAAAGATTCCTCTTTTCCCTCAAACTCCTACGAATAGCTGCGGTCATCCACTGAGGATTCTGCTTTTTCAGCTTACTTTTGGACACCTTTGGAATGAATTTGCATTGTGAATCAAGTAAAACCCGCTTAAATCTTTCCCACATCTCAGTTACAGACTCACAGTCCAGGAGTGTCTCCCATTTTATTTCACTTAGATATGAGCGCATCCTGTCAAAGTTTGCTCGCCTAAAATTGAAAATTTTTGTTTTTGAATACACCTTTTTAACTTCCCATGAAACCTCAAAATTAATAATAGAGTGATCACTTGTCCCAAGTGGCTCCTGTACCTCAACATTGCTAATTCTATCTGGGTCATTACAGAGCACTAAGTCTAAAATTGCCTTCTCTCTTGTAGGTTTATTAACATACTGCACCAAAAATTATCATTTATGACATCTAGAAATTCTTCCTCCCCCCCTCCCCTGTCCTTTCACCTTTTCCCAATCAATACCAGGATAATTTAAGTCTCCCATAATAATAGTCCCTCCTCCTCTACAAGCTTGCCTAATCCTCTTAAAGAGCATTTCATTGACTGTACTGTCCAAAGCTGGTGGTCGATAGCATACACCTATGTTTAAACCAGTCTCGTGTTTGCCAGTGAGCCTGACCCAGATATCTTCGCAGGGCAAGGAATGTTCAATTTCAGGAATTTCCTGCACATTTATGTGTTCGTTCACATAGATTGCTACACCCCCTCCTCGCCTATTGCATCTATCCTTCCTAAAGAGCTTATAACCTTCTACATTATATTCATCTCCATCCTCTTCACTAAGCCATGTTTCTGTAATCCCAACTATGTCATAGCCTTCACTAATCATAACGGCCTCCACGTTCTCGAAAAATTTATTTTTAATGCTTCTTGCATTTAGATAAAAAACATTTCAGGTTATCACGAAACGCTCTTCCCCTTCGATTTCCCATGTGCCCGCTGCTCAAAGCCCTCACCACGCTTTTTTGCTTTAAAAATATATCATCAATAGTTCATGTAACGCTGTCAGGCTTCCATCAGGGCAGTCTGCATTTCCTCTGTATAACACTCTCTAACCTCCCTGCCCCCCAAGTCCCTAGTTTAAATAACTCTCTGCTACCCTCAACATACGCTGACCCAGTGCAAAGGTACCCCTCCGGTTCAGGTGTAGCCCATCCGGCTTGAACAGGTCACCCCAGTCCCAGAAAGTAGTTCCAGTGCCCCATAAACCTATACCCCTCTTTCCTACACCAGGTTCGTAGCCACGTGTTAAACCTCCAGATAAAATTCTGCTTCCTCTGCCTGCACGTGGTACCGGTAGAATCCCGGAGAACACTACCATGGAGGATCTGCTCCTAAGCTTTTCAGCTAATTCAACAAATTTGCTTTGCAGAACCTCAAACCTACCCTTACCTATGTCATTAGTCCCAACATGGACCATGACAACTGGATCCCTCCCGCTCTGGCCAGGAGCTTGTCCGCCTCAGGAGGTCTCCCTACCTGGGCACCAGGCAGGCAACACACCGTCGAGACTCCTTGTCGCGCGAACAGACTAAACTGTCTATTCCTCTAAGTATTGAGTCCCCCACTATCAATAACTCTCTTTTCTGAGGGGTAGAGAACAACAGGGTGCCCTGCTGCTCATCAGTCCCTCACTCTCAGGGTCAGGGGCCAATCGGAGTTCCTGCAAGGGCGGAATCGGTTGGACACCTCAACCACTGGAGGAGCTGTCGCTGTGCAGGTGTGCACGCCCTTTCCTGCGCTGACGTCCTACCGTCACCCAACTTTCTCCCCTGCCTGCTCTAGGGTCCCCACACCACCCTGCTTTGGCGTACAAACCATTTCTAAACGACATACTACTTAGTTCCTCTAGGAACTCTACTGATTATGAACTTCGTTGTGCACGCCAACTGGCCCTGAAGATCAAGGATCTTGCTCTCCAGATGCTCAATTAGCTGGCACCGTGACAGACAAACCTGTAGACATTGCATATTTCATTTTATAAAAGATTGTTCCATTCGAAACCAGTAAAATTCATCTGTGCCTTTGGGTTGGGTTCTGAGCGGCACCTCTGTAAGATCTGCAAACGCTGATGCGTGGGGAGCCCAGCGACTGTATCGACGAATGGCTGATAAGCTCAGTCCAGAGCCATGCCAGATAGCAATAAAGCTTTTGTGGACTTCCTCCCCAAGGTGCTTACTAAGGTGTTAATGGTCTTACTGTTACTTTGTGCAGGGGTGTAGTTAGAGGGGCTCTGGCTGACACAATGCCCCTGTGCGAGTCATATTACTGGCCTAAGTCTTAAGTTAAAGTCCAGTTATATTTATCTGTTTCAAATAATCTAAACCACTGGGAAGTGCATAATGTGCTTATATGTTAAATCATGTTCTTATATATCCAAATAGCACTTATATACTTATAACCCAATTAAACTATATATTAATTCATCTTAAGACTTTTTCATGACAACTGCATCATATTAGTACATACTCATATCATGTTTGGTCTTGTTATTCTCGGGGAATCCAAGGAGTTGAATGGAGTATGTTTCATTCCCATTGAAATTATGGTTCATTCCCTTTTGGAAACTCATGAGAATTTGGTCAGAATACTCTCTGGTAATCACCCTATTCTCCTCTCTCTCTGCTGAAGTGTTTTATTACCTCCTCCCCATAGGGGGGACCCAAAAACTAGACTCGACCCCCCCTTCCAGGAATTTATGGCCATGCCGCCTGGATCAAAGACGTGGTTTGGCTTAAAGAAAAGAGAAAACAATCCATTCTGGGAAGATCAGATCCGATCTGTCCTCGTCAGACGCTTAAATCGTGTGAGTAGCCTTTTCAATGATGTAACATCGTATTTCGAATTTCAGCGCGCGGTAACGCGTGTATCCTTTTCCTCCAGGTATGACTTTATTCTCCTCTTCTAAATTATCGTAACTTGTAATTGGCTTAACGTTGATTTGTTTGATTTAAGCTTTTGCCTACCTGGTGAATAAACTATTGTTATATTCCTTTGAACTTCTTGTAGTATCCATGACTCTTAACACTTGTACATTCTTTTCTAGCCACGTTCGCCGGAGACTTAGGGGGTTAAGCTCACCCAATGACTGGCTGATCAGCGGCTTTGGGATGAGAATTGGTTTTATTAAGTTGGAGAGACAATCATGATCTACTTACATAAAGGGTTATGTATTGCCGGTTCTGGGATTTTAGCCTTAAGGAAACCCATGGACGAAAAAGTCGGTCATCTGTTAAAATTCCTGAAGGAACCCATGGGCGTGCATAGATCTGGGTTCGCAGTAATCAAGCCAAAAGATGCTGTTGCTGTGATGTTTGACTTCCAATCCTCTAGTATTACCAACGAACCTAAGCTCTTGGGAATAATGCCAAACCGGGGGCATATATTTTAGTGACACAGGCCTTTATTTACGAGTCCGGGAGGTAATCACCCCGAGATCCACGCAGGTTCTCCCTAAATTATAAATTTCAATTCTAATTTGGAGTCAGATATTTAACGAGGGTATAACTAAATTCATCATTATAAATTTATTATGGAGTCAGATTAATGGTAGCCGTTGTGCTTTTGTGCCCGGCCCTTGAACGGAGAAATATATCCATTTTATTGTGATTACGCACCAGCCAGGGCGTCGCGCGTGCTAATACTAGAATTTACACGCATATACCTCCAGCCCGGGCTCTTCCTCCCTTGGTCGAGTCGCTTGGGTTTTACAAACCCACCCTGGAAATCTCTTTCCAAAACTGCGATCATCCTGCAACCGTCACATAGTTTTGGCCACATTTTGAACCCCTACCTAATGACCTCGCTCACCCTAGATAACAAAGAAAATTACTAATGCGAGACAGAAGCTCAGAACCACAATTTATTTTTTTATTAACCTGAGAAGCCCTAAGCAGCAGTCACAATAGAAACCGTGGGGAAACTATGTGAATGGATAATAAGCCTCTTTAACAGGGGCTTAGTTTCAGTTAACAGAAATGAAATACCAAATTGAGAAACTCTATGGATAATAAGCACTCCTAATAAGCCAACTTGAATTTATCTAGTCCCGGTACTATTAATATACTAACCTAAAAATATCACAGGGCTTAGCTGAGAACCCAGATAAAAAAAAGACTGGCTACTACGCCCAGGAGAAACTGGAGGAGGCGGAGCACTCGGTAAAAACTTTCGTTTAAATTCCAACCAAACCGAATAGGACGACTAAAGTGACTGCAGCCCTACTAACTAAATACTAAATCTCAGATCCCCAGCCAAAAATGCAAACAGTAACTATCTACTAACTAGCCACAAATACAACCAAGGGTAACGAGATAAGAGTAAAGCCACGGTTCCCTTTAGTTAAAACGGACCGAATAAACAAGTCGTTTACTTAGTGAGCGAACTATACCGGTACCTCCCCAACAAGCTGTCGCTGAGCACTCAAACAAGCAGTTAAACTTTAATCAGCTGATCAAGGCACCGCAACCGGAGGAAAACACAAAGATAACGTAATTTGCAATGTGTTTAATCAGAAGAGCCCTTCGATGATAATAAAATGCAAAAAAGACAAAAACCCGGTTCAAGTAATATTCAAGCAGGCAATGCGTTTATCGGTAATGAGGTCAGGATAGAGAACGAAGGGGACTAAAAAACCCCGGTGAACGTCAATATTTATTGGCTAGAAGACTCCAAGACTTTTTCCAATAGAAGACATCGAAGACAAATTAAGAAAAGGTCAAAGGCTTCAGAGGAACGAGACTTCTGGTCTTAGGTAGTCCTAAATGTTAATAAGTAATCGTTATACATGATCTTGCTTTTGGGAAAACGTTCTAGGCTAATCATTATTATCCTTCAGCATATGTCGACAGCAGAGTGGCGGTATAGCGTATACCGAGTTAAGCCTCTTTTACACCGAACGCGAAACAAATTTTTTGCACGACAGATTGCATTCAAAGTCAATGCAAAGACGCGAAGACACGTGAAACGCGTGTATTCGCATCTTTGCATTGACTTTGAATGTAATCAATCGTGCGAAAAATTTGTTTCGATTTCAGTGTAAAAGCAGCCTTACTCCTCCTACTTCTGACAGAACTATGGAGATTTCTTGTCCCGTGCGAATAGGCCATTCATATTATCAGACATCATGTGGTAAAGTTACTTGACTCCAAGGCTGCGTTCCAATCCAGTAAAAGAAACTCCCTTCACTTCTTCCCTCGACTCGAGTGAGCCCTCCGAATGATGATGTAATGGCTGGTAGTATACGGAGGCCAAGTGCAACAACAGAGAGAAAGAGAGTAGCACGAACACAGTACAAACACAGAGAATAATATAGACCAAATGCAAGTACTCACGCTTCCAAAGGATGTATAATAGTCCGAACCACGGAAGCGAGATAGAAAAATGGAGAAGATACTCCAACAATAAGAAGATGGAAAGTCATACAAAACCTGACTGCAGATATCTTCGGCTATAGTGCGAAGCTAAACACAAACACTCTAGCGAAGGAGGCGTGCCGGACATCCTGCTTATGTAGATTCTGGGGAAGCGCCACCCCAGCTCAATCAACCAGCTGGGTAAAGAATTTGATGGCCCAGAAATTTGATATCGTCCCAGGACGAGAGCCACAAAGTGGCCGGAACGAAAGGAAGCACAGGAATGCAAGAGAGACAAACACAGACAAAATAGGAGAGAGACTCGTGCTCCCACGCCGAAGGCAGCTTGGGCAGCGCAATAAAGTGGGCAGCATTAGAAAAACGGTCAACCACGACCAAGATGACCATGTTGCCTTCCGAAACAGGCAGCCCTGTAACAAAATTATGAGCGATATGGCTCCATGGGCGCTTCAGGACGGGCAACGGCCGCAGCAGACCAGAGCGGGGGAGGTGGGAAGTCTTGTTCCTGGCGCAAATACAGCACACCGCTACAAACTCCCGGATGTCCTCCATCATGCTGGGCCACCAAAAACGTCGGGCCAAGAACTGCTTGGTCCAATGAACACCCCGGTGACCAGCCAGACAGGAAGAGTGCCCCCACTGGAAAACTTGGGACCGCACTGCCAAAGGAACAAATAAACAGCCAGGCGGCTCCCCACCAGGACCGGGAACACTTTTCAACGCCTTCCGCACAACAGACTCAACATCCCACTGAATGGGAGCCACAATCTGAGCTGCCGGGATAACCGGCTCAGGAATGGGGTTGCGAACGGAGCAGTCGTGAATCCGCGACAAAGCATCGGGGTGATGTTTTCAGACCCCGGGTGATAGGTTAACGTAAAGTTAAACCGGTTGAAAAACAATGACCACCGCGCCTGCCGAGAATTAGGTCGTTTAGTTTGTTGGATGTATTGGAGATTTTATTATCCGTCCAAACTACAAACAGATGTTCAGCCCCCTCCAAGCAATGGCGCCGCTCTTCTTGATGGCCAACAACTCCTGGTCACCAATGCTGTAAATCCGTTCAGCCGCCGACAATGACCGGGAGAAGTAGGTGCATGGGTGCAACTTATTGTCCCAAAGGGGGCGCTGGGACAAAATGGCACCTACCCCGACTACCGACACATCCACCTCCACAACAAATGGGAGGGAAGGGTCAGGCAAAACGAGAATGGATTCTCAGCTAAATCGTTTCTTTAACTCCTGAAGAGCAGCCTCAGCTTCTGGAGACCACACAAACGACGAGGAGGTATTCTTCTTAGTGAGCGCGATAATAGGGGCAGCTACCGCGCTAAAATTATGGATAAACCTCCTATAAAAATTAGCAAACCCCAAAAACCGTTGCACCTCCTTAACGTTTTGAGGGGCAGGCCAATCCCTGACTGCTGACACTTTGTCAGGATCCATGCAGACCGACCCTTCCGAAATAATGAATACTGAAGCCAAGAAACAAAACTGTCTTGGCATGAAAAATGCATTTCTCAGCCTTGACAAAAAGCTTGGCTTTGAGGAGGGCTTCAAGCACTTGTCTGACGTGTTGTTTATGCTCTGAGAGAGTTGAAGAGAAAATCAGAATATCGTCAAGATAGACAAAAACGAATCTCTCTTACATCTCTCGGAGGACGTCATTAACGAGTGCCTGGAACACAGAGGGGGTGTTAACCAATCCAAACGGCATGACCAAATATTCGTAGTACCCCTTATGCGTATTAAATGCTGTTTTCCACTCGCCCCCCTCACGGATCCGAACCAAGTTATAAGCATTCCGGAGGTCTAGCTTGGTAAAAAACGACGCCTCCTACAGCCGCTCAAATGCGGAGTTCATCAACAGAAGTGGGTATCGGTTTTTAATAGTGATATTATTCAAACCCCTGAAGTCAATACAGGGTCTCAGGCCGCCATCTTTTTTGTCCACAAAACAGAACCCCGCTCTGGCAGGAGACGTGGAGGGCCGAATAAATCCATTAGCCAGAGCCTCCTGAATATATGCTTGCATAGCCTTCCGTTCAGGCCCTGAAAGCGAGTATAATGAACCCCTTTGGGGAGTGGTACCCGGGTGGAGATTGATCTCGCAATCGAACGTGCGATGAGGAGATAAAGTGGAGGCCCATTGCTTGCTAAAAACCGCGAGATCAGCATAAACGTCAGGAACATTAGGAGGCAGACAAAAGTTCAGGGCAGCCTCCAAATTCTCACCCTGTTTAGAACCTGCCCCCTCTAAGTCAGATTCTGAGTCAGTGAAATCCTCCAAATAGCAATCCTCCTCTGGCTGCCGCCAGTCAAATTGAGGATCCCACTCCAACCCCTCCTCCGCCCCTTTCTGCAGATTAGGAGGGTTGTGTGAGGCAAACTCCTCAGAATCACTCCAAGCGTCAGCCTCTCCCATAGTTCAATGCCCAGGATGACATGCCAAACTCTCCCTACAGTGGGACCTACAATCAGAGCCCCACTGGACTATCGGGTTATCCTGACTTCCCCAAATGATATGAGGCCTATGTTCCCATAGCCAAGAGTGTCCTAAAATGACAGGGAAAACAGGAGAACTGATAATAAATAACTGGACCTCCTCAGAATGGCCACCAAAAGAGATGAGCAGCGACAATGATTCAGAAACTTCAGTTATAAATCCAGTTCCCAGCGGGCGACCGTCCAAAGATCTAACAGAGCGTGAATATAAAAGAGGTCGGATAGGAATGGAATGTCTCCTAGCCCACTCAGCATCCATAAACAATCTACGGCGCCAGAGTCCACAAAAGCTTCGATAGGTATGCTCTGTCTCCCCACAGTCAGTTTTACAGGGATTAAAGTTCGGAAGGGAAATTGGGTCTGTCCCTCTAGCGCCCCCCATACCACTAGAGGGACTTCCCATTTCCCTGAAGCTCAGGGCAGCGTGGGCGGATATGTCCCAGTTTGTTACAATTATAGCAGATTATCGTCTCGAGCGGGCTTATGAGCCCGGCTCTCATGAGCCATCAACCTGCATAGGCTCACCAGGAGTGGAATTTTCAGTGGGTGGAATGGGAGCTGTATGCATGCTGCTAGTAGCATTAGCCTTGTTGCCAGCAAGAGTTGCAGTACGTTTCTCCCTGTTACGTTCGCGGTTGCAATTATCAATTCGCACCGCAGTGCGAACCAACAAATCTAGAGACAAACAAGGCTCCAATGTAGCCAGTGCGTCCTTAACCTCTTCAGCCAAAGCGTGAACAAACACTGTCATAAGAGGCACTTCTGGCCAGCCTGTCTCTGTCGGCAAGGTGCGAAATGTGATTGAAAACGCAGCGACACTCTCAGAGCCCTGCCTTAGATGCATGAAACGCAGCGTGTCCTGGCCACAAACATCCTGATCAAACACCCGATACCATTTCTCTAACGAGAGTCTCCACAGTATTCACTACTGGTGAATTAGATCGAATAAGTGGGCCGACCCAAGTGAGTGCTGTGTCGATTAACAGTGTCACAACCCGGCTCAAGGAAGGGACAAAGTGGAGAGGATAACACGAGTTGAAGCAAAAATATTTATTTAATCAAAATATAAATCAACTAAGGCAACTAGAGTATGTAAATCTGTAACATCAGTAACGCAATGCATGTATGAGTCAATGTAGTGTGAAGTGTAGCGAACAAAAAGAACCAAACACAAGAGAAAACCCAACAAAAACCACAAACCATATGCCCAGGATAAGAGAGAGAAACTGACTGACTCCAGCAGCTTATATAGCCGAACAGCAGCAGCACAGGTGAGCAATCAATGATGCACTTCCTGGGAAAAACAACCCACCCAGGAAGTGACGTTAAGAAGGCCCAACCATAGACTGAGAAAAGACAGCTCAAGGGGCTGTCACACCCCCCTCCTCAAGAACAGCACTCCACTCTGTGGTTTGAAAAATACAAAATTAGTATGAACGGCATTGGGGGGCGCTCCCGGTTTTCTAAACACCTACTTGCTCTGGATATCCCCAAAATAATGGACATTATTAAGAGAAACACTGTGTCTCTGTATGCCAGAATATTTAAATATGATTCCCCGGCTCATCAGTTCAACATCGCTGCCCTATCTAAGTATCTGTCTACTGGTCGAAGAGTTAAGGGCACTATTCTCGATCGTGTCCTTGGGTATGATCTCTCGACCGCTGGCATTGCTTTGGGTGGGGCGCCTGGGGTGTGGCTGGGTGGCCGGCGCGATGGCAAGGATGGAGTGGTTGACTCACTCTTTAACCTGCTCCATCGCAAGGACTACTTAGCCCCTGGGTCTGTCCCTCACCTGATGGCGTGCCCGCTGCTGAGAGTTCAATTCTGATAAATATGAAATCTGTTGTCAATTTTATGCTACATGTAGCCTATTCATAGGCGGCCTTACCTATGTTTCAACCGTTTCAGTTGAAACGGGCCCCGCCCTCCAGGGGGCCCCCAACTGCCGGGCAACAATTAACATCCTAAACGCTGACTGAATGAAAACATGCAGAGGCGCACCGCTAGGAAAGGCAAACCGGACAAATATTTGAGCCCCCCCAAATAGGTAAATGTTTGGGATCCTCGACGGCCACTCAAATTGGCACATTTTGCAATGACTTAAAAAAACCCATTAAGCCTTCTATGAAGGCATTACAAGCGCACCCTGGCCGGTGCCTCGAAAACACCCTAAATGGACCCCGAGTTGTGGCGAATGCGCAGAAATACACGGCTCTCTTCGTGGTCGAAGCTGGCTAAGATGTGTAGTAATTATTCATCGTCTACAAATAATGGTAGCAAAAGAGCTATGGTTGCTGATTATCTGGGAATTTCGGAAATACAGTCGTCACCTTAGCCAATGTTGCTAAAGCGCCTCGGACTTATCAGTTGGCATGTGAACAAAAAAAAGTAATTTGCTTGCTGCATTCCGGGGGTATTTAATATTTTGTACAAGTGAGCTTTGATGTATACATTTTAAAACATTATCTAGCTATTTTATGCGTTTTTTACGCATGGATTCAGGTCAGGTCACAGTCCGGTAGCTTCCGGAACCGGCCCAGTCCAAATAGTTTCTGATCAGTAAAATGCGACGATAATTTGCAAAGGCCTATCTGTTATCAGTGCATATCGACGTTACGCACTGTGCTGCGTATTAATATAATGTCAGCTAAATGTACGTTGAGCGAAAAAACACGCTCTTTAATTCACATGGCATCCCAACTTAACGAAAGCACTAATACCGTGAACACGCTGAAAACGTGTAGATGGTTTTGTAAACATCATGGCTATGGCAAAGGCAGCCTCATTCTCTTACAAAGCAATGAGGGATACTGCCAGTGGCGGCTTGTGAACTGGCAATAGGAGAAGCTCAAATAATCCCTTTAAATTAATGATTGGTCATGACCTGTTTTCAATAATTCATTTAAATTACCGTTACAGAGACCCCGAAAACTCTCAACATTATTAGATGTGACTAGTTTTCATTTATAACGCATACCGATTACGACACCGGACTTCTCACGCTTTTCTTTACTCAGGGTTTGAAAGCGATGTATATGTTTCATGATGGTTTAACTGAAATAAGATCATTTGAAATGTCTTTATGCAATACCATTTCTTCCAAACCCTCCATGCGCAAGGACTTCAATTCCACTCGACAATCTCTTACGTACGCGTTGATTGAGTAGACTACCGCAGAGGATTGTAAATACGACACTTAAACTCACATTGAATGTGTGAGAGTTGACAGGTATACGTTATTAATGAAAACTGGCCTCACCTGATAATGTTGAGTTTTCGGATTTCTGTAGGCATGATGGTAATTTAAATGAATGATTTAAACAGGTCATGACCAGTCACTAATTTTAAGGGATTATTTGAGCTTCCCCTGTCGCCAGCTCACGAGCTACCACTGGATACTGCGTCACCCAGTGTTGACAATGTTCATAGCTATGCAAATTTAAATTAAGGTCTAGCAATACAAGTCATCTAGAGCTTCTAAACCTAGTCCACTCAAGCGACATGAAATTATATTGATGGGATTTCAAAGTTTGAATTACATCAGAATTTTCCCGTATCATTATCCCGGTAATTTTTTTGTAGGGCTATCCTTTAACCCAGTCCCCTCGGAAGAAAACAAAGAATTATGGTTCTTCGCGCCGTTTGCATTTGAACCTAGGGCATTTTTGGTGGCAACTTTTTTTTAAATTTCTAATTCAGTGACGCATAAAGTACATGAAGATGTCCGCAGTTTGCAATGCAGCTAGCTTGTTGGGGTGAGTTGCACATCTCAGTTTTTGAGAAATGTATCACATTTACTCATGCATATATTTTATTGCCATCACGAATAAACATCAAGTTTCAGCCAGAAAAGTAGAAATTTCACTGGACAGGCTAAGGTAGGAGCTTTCATCCAGCAAAATGATGAAGCTCTTATGTTCTATAGGGCCCCACATTTGCTTTTGAAACGGGCCCCCAGATGCTTAAGGCCGCCACTGAGCCTATTTTATGTGCTGTATTTTATCTTTCCCCAGTCGTGGGGGTCAATAAATATTATTATTATTAGTAAAGCCAGTACATAATTCATGAAACATTTCATATATTTCCAACACTGTGTCTAGTCCCTGAAAAAAAAATTCTATTATCTGTACAATATAAAGGCTCATTTTACTGGGCTATTACCCCAAATACACAATCCCAATCAATAGAGAAAGGCCATCATCTAATTTACACCAATTCTTATTGGCCAACCGTAGCCATAGCTAAACAGGCTGCCAATTTAAAGAAAATGTCGGCCAGGAGAAACTATTACTAAAACTGTAAGACACAAAGGCAAGAGATAAGGCATCAGCAACAAGGTTTGCAATACCTTTAACATGATGGATATCCAATTCATAGGGCTGAAAACAAGGCCCACCGCATTAACCTTTTATTTGGATTCTGCAGGGACCGCAAAAACGTCAGTGGATTGTGATCTGTATACACAACAAGAGGGCCGCCTGAACCAATATAGACGGCAAAATGCTGAAGGGCCCAAACAAGTGCAAGAGCCTCTTTCTCAATTACGGAATAGTGTAATTGATAAGACTTAAAATTTCTGAAAAATAGCTGACAGGTCTAACGTCACCTTTTACATCTGTTTGCATCAAAACTTGACATTTTAACTTGACTCATGGTCACTGAAGGAGCAACAACTCCGAACAGCGACTGCACGCAATACAGGCAATACAGGAAAACAACAGAGTCAGGAGAAAAGTTGAGTGATAAACTTTCTCACAAACTCTGTAATAGAGACCTTTTTTTTTTTTTCTGAATTGAGAAAAATGGGTAAAACGGGAAGAAGCGACAAACCAAGCCCGCCCGATCTTACATCAATTATGGAGACCCTCGAAGAATTGAGAACCGAAATGAGGGAGAGGTGGGACAGTATGAAGGAGCAGCTGGACCAGCTTTTGAAGGAAAACGGTGATCTCAAAAAGGAGATTGCCAAGAAGGACACACAGATTCAATCTTTATCAAACAAACTGGAGGAGCTGGAGCAACAAGAGAAACGTAATGATGTAATCCTGACAGGGCTCAAAATCAAACCCAGGAGTTATGCCAGGGCAGCAGCGAAGGGACGGCGATGGAGGCGAGGAGGACAATAAATCTGTGGAAATGCAGGTGATGGAATTCCTTCGGACCAAAAGTATTTCTCTGGACCCCAGCAATGTGGATTCATGTTATCTGCTACCGAAAAGGAGTGGAAGCGGAGACCGAGTGCAGCAAGGGCCGTGTTATTACGACTTACAAGCAACAAGCACAAAATCCTCTGTTGAAGCAAGGAAAAAATCTCAAAAGGATCTAATGTTTTTCATAAATGAAAACCTCACCAAGCACAATGCAACCATCGCATGGAAAGCTCGTCAACTAAAAAAGGGGAAGATACACAGCACTTGGTCGGCTAACTGCAGAATTTTCATCAAACCAAATGGGTCACGGAAACTACCGGACGGTGCTGATCAAGATGATGCGGGATCTGGAGAATTTTGACCACTGAGGCAGGTTAAAATCCCTGACAAATCTCTATGAGCAGTTATCTGATGAACCAAACTGTAGATCAGAAACTGGCTTTTTAACAACAAGTCACCAAAACTCAGGAATAGACCCTAATGAAGAAATTGATCCGGACAACCATTTTTTCTACAATGAAACAAACGCATGCGGATACTTTACTGTAGACAAATTTAACAAGTACATTAAAAAGGAAGGAGTTTGTCCATTATCCACTTCAATAGTAGGAGTCTATATGCAAACTTTGACCAAATAAAGGAATACCTTCTGTCATTTGCTAATCCGCTCAACATCATCGCATTATCGGAAACTTGGATTAAAGAAGAAAAGGACAAGGACTTCTACATGGAGGGTTACAACTTCGTGTGTAAGAGCAGACTGAATAAAGCTGGTGGGGGTGTTGGACTATTTATTGATGAGGCCATAAACTTCCAGGTACTAGAATGCAAATCAATTGTTGTGGAAAATGTAATGGAATGCCTTTCAATTGAGATTCCTAGGTTGAAAGGTAAAAATACGGTTATTTGTTGTGTGTACAGAGCACGGATTCGCAAGTTGATGTTTTTAGTAAATGTATGGGTGAATTACTCGCCAATATGAACCAGAAAAAATGTTTTTATATGTAGGGACTTTAATATTGACTTGATAAATCCAAATAATAGCTCAATAATAGAGGATTATATTAACTCCATGTATGCCATGGGTATGCAACCATTAATCACAAAACCAAGCAGGATTACTAGACACAGTGCCACCTTGATAGATAATGTGTATACTAATGTATTAGATTCTGAAATATTAAGTGGCATCATGATAAATGACATTACTGATCATCTACCAGTTTTTGCTATTTGTAACTGCAAATATAAGGGACCAGGCTAGATCAAAAACCCTGGAACACACAGAAATCAGAATTAAAAGCGAAAAAAGGCTAAAGAAACTAGAATTAGATCTGTTGAACCAAAGTTGGGATAATGTACTAGCAGAACAAGATCCAAATAAAGCCTATGAGGCTTTTCTATGGACAGTAAACTCCCTGTATGATAAACACTGTCTAGCCAAAACAACGAACAAACTGAAGCAAAACAAAGAGAGAAGACCTTGGGTTTCGAAAACACTGGCAAATGCGTGTAAGAAAAAAAATACACTGTATAAGCAGTTTCTGAGGGAAAGAACTGAGAAAGCAGAAATTAGGTACAAAAATTACAGAAACAAAATGACATATTTACTAAGGAAACATAAAAGAGAGTATTATGAAAAGCTTTTATTAGAAAATAAACATTACACCAGAAATCTCTGGAATATAATCAAGAACGTCTCTGGGAGGACTATGAAGAGGGAGTACCCTGCCTTCTTTAACATAAATGGCAAAAAGGTGGAGAACATGGAATTGGTCGTGGAGAATTTTAACAGTTATTTTGTGAATGTTGGGCCAGAACTAGCAAAGGGTATTAAATCCTCACACCTGAGATGGGACTACCTTGATAAGGATGAGGAAATCCAAGACATAATGACATTAACTCCTGTTACCGTATCTGAAATCAGATCAATTCTGAAAAATTGTACAGCTAAGACATCTGTTGATGCAAACCAATTAGACATGAAATTACTGAAAGCACTAACTAACGCAATTGTAACTCCACTTACGCATATATGCAATCTATCCTTCTCCTCTGGAGTGTTTCCAGATAAAATGAAGATAGCGAAGTTATCCCTCTCTACAAAAAGTGGGGATAATTATGATTTCTCAAACTTTAGTCCTGTCTCGATTTTTACCTCAATGCTCAAAGGTCCTAGAAAAAAGCTCTTCAATGACAGATTGGACAAGCACATTGATAAACACAAACTATTGTGTGACAGTCAGTATGGGTTCAGGAAAAAAACATTCGACAGCACTAGCCCTAACGGAATTTATTGAAATGATTAAAGATTCACTAGATTCAAACTTATATTCTATAGGCATATTTATTGATCTGAAGAAAGCATTCGACACTATAAATCACGATATACTGATTGAAAAAACTTTACAAATATGGAATAAGAGGGACCGCATTAAAATGGATCAAAAATTACTTAACAAGTAGGGCGCAATTTGTGCAGATGGGCAATAGCAAATCAAATTGCTTGGACATTACCTGTGGAATTCCTCAGGGCTCGGTCATAGGTCCTAAGTTGTTCATAATTTACATAAATGACATTGTTAAGGTGTCCGATATCCTAAAACTAATTTTATTCAAGAGACGACCGACTATTTTTGCTCAGGTGTCGATCTTAAACAATTGGTAAAATTGGCTAATAACGAAATGTCTAAACTTCACACGTGGTTTAATGTAAACAAATTATCACTAAATCTTACAAAGACCAAATTTATGATGTTTTTTTTAGGAAAAAAAAAAGCCTAAAGGATGACATAGACTTAAAGGTAAATGGTACCAGCATTGAAAGGGTAAACGAATATAAAGTCATGGGAGTTATGTTAGATAATCTCTTAAGCTGGAAACCGCATGTAAACTTGGTTCAAAGAAAGTTAGCTAAAAAGCGTGTCTATTCTTTGGAAAATGCAGAAATTATTAAAACATAAGTCTCTTAAAATAATCTATTCAACCCTCATAGCACCCCACTTACATTACTGCGCTGAAGTATGGGGACACACTTATAATAATACAAAAGAATCATTGTTTAAACTCCAAAAAAAGGCCCTTAGAATTATTCATTACGTTCCTTATGGAACTCATACAAACGATTTGTTTATTAAGGCAAAGTTTCTTAAATTACAGGATATAATAAAATTCAACTCCTTGCAAATTGTATATTTAGGATACCACAAAGAATTGCTTAGAAATATACAATGCCTATTTTTGGAACGTGAATGTACCCATGATCTAAGAGGCAGAATGTTTTTGCAGAAGAGAAGGGTCAAATCGACTCGGAGTGAGCACTCCTTATCTGTGGCTGGAGTCAGTGCATGGAATATACTTGAAGACAATATTAGAATGGCAGACAATCTGAAGGTCTTTAAGTATCTTTTGAAATGTGCATGTTTGAACAACTATAAACTTATCCAACAAAATGACATTGGATAAATTAAACGGAACCATAACGGGCATAAACAATAGGGGTTGTTTAGACTAAATATGTGGACTGCTATTGTTAAATCTGTACCATTGCATCTGCTGAACACACCAGGCCACCTGTCTAAAGAAAACCGTCACAGCACATTACTACACACAGCTGTAACCAACATGGACCTTATAAACTGGTCGTTAAATGCAATTGACAAAATTATTTCCACGAGGCGGGCAGGTTCTGGAGAACCGAAATGCCCGGATGGGACATTCCCGGCTGGTTACACTATGGATGCATGGGGAAAGTGGCATTCGCTGTGTTTGGCAGTCCTGGACATCGAGGATGTAGAGGACGTCTATCTAATTGGATTTATGATAGCGGGCCTGCTATCATTGGGGCTCGGTCTGTTTTTGATCGACCATAGGATAAAAAAACTTTGAAAAGCATGGTTATCCTCGACAGAAAGCTCAATAAAATTGGATTTGACGTCAAGGAAGGCAAGGATGGACTAAACATACTGCGAGGAGTCATTAAATCCGATAAGGCAAGGGTGAACCAAGTCGACGGAGATGATGACTAACTAAGAGATCCATGCAAAGGTCCGGTATTATTGCACCTTCCACCTATTCCAAATCACTAGGAACAAACCAACTGATGAAGAAAGGAGTTCATGTTTCTCTGGACTAAGTCTAATGGATTAAATCAAGAGTGACACTCAAATCTAAACTTACATAGACACTCAGCTATATTGTGATTAAAATTCTTCATGATGTTCATAACTCTTTATTATCTTATGTTGTGACGCTTAAATCGTAGTGTAAATGGACACTCAGCTCTGTTGTGATTTATGAATCTTTATGATATCTTAACCATAATCAAACTGTTTTTCTGGAAGTTGGGGGCGGGACTTTGACAAGCGATCTCAAGAAACACTGCACAACCCTGCAAACCAGAAACAACCTTGTTCATTAGTCTCTGGAACGTTGCGGGTGCATTTCGCAACCCAAATGGCATAGCAGTATAACTGTAGAAACCCGACAGAGTGACAAATGAGCAAATTTCTTGTGCTCGTTTAAAAAGTGGGACTTGCCAGTATCCTTTCAGGAGATCAAACTTGCTGACATATTTTGCGCCCCAACTTGATCTACACAATCTTCCATCCAAGGTAGCGGGTTGAAATCTGGCTTTGTAATCGCATTGACTTTGGGAAAATCTGTGCAAGGCCTGAAAGACGCATCTGGTTTCTTAACCAACAAACATGGAGAAGCCCAAGTGGAGAAAGATGGCTCAGCCAATCCATTTTTCAACATGTATGTCACCTTGGATTCTAAGATTTCTCATTTCTCAGGAGTAATCCGATAGGAGCGCTGCTTAATAGGCTATCACCAATATCAATATCATGTTCAATCAAGCCCGTGTGAGAAGGAGTGTCCGAAAACAAAGACGGGTGACTGGGAATGATATCAATCAACGTTTACATTGATACTCATCCAAATGCAGACACGTTTTGCAAAGCTTCTGAGTTTTTGAGGGGAGACTGCAACAACCCAGAGTTTAATGCAGGTTCCTCCTCCTCCTCCAAAGCTGCCACCCCCAGGGTAGGACTCCAGTCAACACCAGCAAGGAGTATGGGATTACCATATTTTACAGGCTCAGTGGTATCCGACATGCAAATATGATATGGTTTTAACAAATAACCATTATAAGTTTTAATTGTTTTTCTTTTGTTAGGCATAGAAACCAAGTAGTTCAGCTCTGACACTTGACGCAAAACTGTACAAGGACCAAAAAATTTTGCTTGAAAAGGAGACTCAACCACTGGCCAGAGCACAAGAACCTGATCACCTGGGGTATATTTGTGTTGTTCAACCTTGCGATCATACAGTCGTTTCATTTTTTTCTGAGCAAGTTCCAAATTTTTTTTAGCCAATTCACCTGCCTCATAAAGCCTCTGTTTAAACCCATTAACATAGTCTAACAAATTTTGCTCACGTTTTGGGGACGTCCAGTTATCCTGTACAAAGGCTTGAGGACCACGCACTGTGTGCCCGAACACAAGATCATTGGGACTGAAACTGGTGCTTTCTTGTACAACTTCCCTAGCTGCCAACAAAAGCCAAGGCAGCCCCTCCTCCCAGTCAGCTTGTAGTTCAGTACAATAGGCATCAATCAAAGATTTCAAATGTTAGTGAAACCACTCTAATGCACCTTGACTCTGAGGGTGATAGACTGAAGACTTTTGATGTTTGATCTGGAGTTGTTTAAGAACCTGTTCAAATAGCCGCGATGTAAAATTTGAGCCCTGATCACTCTGAATTATTTTGGGTACCCCAAACACAGAGATGAAGTGACTGAGAGCTCTAACCACCAACCTGGCAGAGATTGCACGCGGAGGATATGCAGCCAGATATCTAGTCACTTGACACATTGCTGTTAGCAAGTAGCTACAGCCAGACTTTGATCAAGGCAGTGGACTAACACAGTCAATTATGAGGTGTTCAAATGGCTGAATTACAACAGGAATGGGTTGCAACGGCGCAGGGGCAACAGCTTGGTTAGGTTTTCCTGTTAACTGGCAGGTGAGACAAGTCTTAATGTACGCAGAAATGTCACGCTTTAACCCTGGCCAGAAGAAATGCTGCAGTATACGGTCATAAGTTTTCCTCTCTCCCATATAACCAGCTGTGCAGTCGTGAGCATTTTTAAGTACAGATTGTCTATACCTACTAGGCAAAACTACCTGCTCCACAACTCCAGAAGCTAACTTCTCTCCATAAGGGACCCACCTCCTCAGTAACAGCCCATCCTTGAGATAATATGCCAGACACCGTTTCTCCACCTCAGACATTGGCACCACTGAGTCAAACAATTGTGTTAAAGAGGAACCCAATTTTTGTGCCTCCACCAGTTCTGCATGAGATACAGCCTAGAGGTCATCAGGTAAAGACATAGCAACTTTAGCACCATTTTTTTGTGAATTAGAGTTCACTTCACTAACCGATTCAGTCATGGACCATGTTACTGCATAAATTGGAAGTATGGTCTGATCTGGTACCTCAAAACCCTGGTGCTTTAAAGCAGAGGGCACAGTTGGTAGACTTGTTTGCTCATCTGTCATCAAAATGTCAGGCCATATACGTGCACCAGCTACATCACTGCCTAAGATGATGTCAGCTCCCTCTACAGGCAACTCTGGGCTTACCCCAACCTCCACACATCCCTGCACTAAGGAAGAGGACAAAACCATCTTGTGAACAGGAACAAAAATAGTTGTCAAACCCATTCCTCTACAAGGAACACAACTTCCTGTGTCCGACTGTGGAGAAAACGGCAAGAGCGACTGACGTACAAAGGTATTCAAGGCACCAGAATCTCGCAATATTTTAACAGCAATTTATTTATTTATTTATTTATTAAGCTCTGACAGAAGTCAGGAAGTGATCACACAGGTGGCAAGGCACCTATTATGAGGCGATCATCCCGCGACATGTACAGACAATTGAACAAAGAAAAAAAATAGTCATAATAAAATAAGACAGAATAATAGCTAGTGTAAGTAACATCAGAGGGTCAGACAGCAACGTGAACAATGACATTTGCCAACCCACGTACAGGAATCATCAGAAGAAAAATAGTTATTAAACTTTTCTGTATAAAAATGAAATAGCTTCAATTTAAAAGCAGCTGTCGTATCAGAAATTTGATAGAGGTGATTGGCGTTCCACAAATAAAATGATTTGTTAAAATAGGAATGGCGAAAAGTTTCAGTCCTAAATTTTGGAATTTTCATTAAAAATGTATCCTCATTTTGAAATGAAACAAAATGGTTATAGTTGATGTCATATTCCCCCTTCAAGCATTTGCACAAGAATACACAATCAAATATATCACGTCTGTAGCCCAGCGGTAAAAGATCAAGCTTCATTAGTCGGGTTTTGTAATTTCTTCCAACACATTCATTATAACCAAGAATGTACTTAGTGGCTCTCTGTTGCACACCTTCAATATGAAGGAGGGATTTTTTTGATGAAACGGCCCAAGATTGGGTGGAGTATTCTAAAAGTGGTCTTATAAGCGAAATATACAGTTTTCGTTTAGTTTGAACTGAACACGTATGACCGCAAGTTCTTTGAATTAATCCAAGCATGCGATTTGCTTTACTGACCAAGACATTTGCATGTGCATCCCATGATAAATTTGATGACACCACAATCCCAAGGTCACGCATGCAGTCGACTTTTTCAACTAAATTACCATTGATTGTGTAATGATGAAGAATGGGAATTCGCTTCTTGTAACGCTCAATAGTTTACATTTACCAGCATTAAACCTCATGTCCCATTTACGGCTCCAATCCAAGATGTTTTCTGGGTCGCACTGCAGCTGTGAACAATCTTGCGTGTTTCTGATTTTTCTTGTGCATTTAGAATCATCCGCAAACAAGGCAACCCTAGTCTCAGGACTTACACAGTCTGGCATGTCATTAATATACAGCAGAAACATCAAAGGACCTAAAATTGATCCTTGTGAAACTCCTGATTTAACGAGAGACCAGGATGTAGGGCACCATCGACAACAACTCTTTGTTTACGATTGGATAAATACGACGTAAACTACTTTAAGATTGCCATGAAATCCATATGTCTGGAGTTTATGTAATAGTAAGTCATGGGGGACGGAATCGAAAGCAGATGAAAAGTCTAGATATAAAATATCGATTTGTCCAGACTGATCTAAGAATTTACCAACTTCGTGAAATACCTGGATTAACTGAGTTGTTGTCGACCGACCCTTAACAAAACCATGTTGTAGGTGATGCAAAACAGGCACTACATGAGGATAGACAAAATTAAGTATACACCTTTCCAGCACCTTGCTACAAATGCATAATAATGATACCGGTAAATAATTACTCACATTCTCTTTGTCGGGATTTTTATGGACTGGAATAACATTTGCTCTTAGCCAATCAAGTGGTAATTCTCCAGTTTGAAGAGATTTGTTAAGAAGACTACAAAGCGACAGAGCTAATTCATGAGCACATTCTTTTAAAATCCGAGCCGGTAACTCGTCAGGCCCACATGCTTTATTTGTATCAAGGTTAATCAAAACTGATTCAACATCATGGACAGTAGTCCTTAAATCACCCAAATGAGCATGTTTAAAAACGGATATATCCGGATATGTTCGTTCTAGAGGCTGAGGGGTAAATAGGGATTGAAAATACTCGTTGAACAGACTAGCCTTTGTGCTAGGATCGAAGGCAGTTTTATCTCCATAAGCAACAAAACTGGGGACACTTTTTGTCTTTGTTTTACTCTTGAAGAATCCTCAGAAACGCTTTGGTGTTTTGGCAAAAGCATCACTGAGAACATCCAAATACTGATTGTACTTGAAAGTACATACATTTTTTAATTTATTCTTTAGTTTACGAAATTTCCCCCACAACGCTGCAGTATTGCATTTTTTAGCTCGTTTCCGTGTGGATTGTACTTTGTTGCTCAGCTGACGCACTTCACTCTCAACCCAGGCAGGAGAATTTACATCCTTAATTACAGCGATGGGAATAAATCTACCGACAGATGAATGCACGAGATCAAGCCAACTTTGCCAGTTAACATTAATATCAGGATGGAGAAGAGCAGAGTGAAATGACACTTTGCCCATGTGAGATCGTAGCCCGATAAAGTCAGCTCTTTTAACATTGTACACGTTTCTCGCACATGTGTGGAATCTGTTGACACAAGTTCGGAAATTGAACTCGATCACAGCATGATCACTGTCAAACTGACCAAATGTTACATTGGGCTCAGAGCAGCGTTCAGGGATATTGGTGGAAACTAAATCCAGCACATTTCCCTTAATATGAGTAGGTTGGTCAATGATCTGGGTAAGGGAAAAGCTGTCAGCCAAGTCACACAGCGTGTGTCCAGTGTTCGCCGATTCGTCCCACCAGGGTATATCTGGGAGATTAAAATTGCCAAGTGCGAATATAATTTTGTACTCAATACTGCATTTAGTAAAAACATTAGACAAAAAATCATAAAAAGATATAGGATCACTGTCTGGAGGTCTGTAGCACAAAATAATGCATACTTTCAATGATTTACTTAGCACAAGTTCACAAATTATAACCTCACAAATACTGGGTTCCAAATCAGGTCAACGGCGGGAGATAATATTATTACGAATACCAAGAAAAACTCCGCCGCCTCGTTTGCCACCTCTGTCTCTGCGATACGGGGTATAACCCTCGGGAAGAATTTCATTTGACTCGACAGAGTCGTTCAACCAAGTTTCTGTGAGGGCGACGATATCAGGCATGCCAGCGTATATTAAGCCTTGAAGTTGAATCAACTTGTTACGTTTTTTATTGACAGACTTCACGCTTCTTGTGTTCAATAAAAAAAAAGTTCAGACCCTTGACTAAATTAGTTCGTGATTCAACTACATTGTGAGAAATAATACTCGAATCACTTGGAGAGTCAAGAGAGGATAACGTTACAACATCCTGCGACTCCAAGCACAAACAATGGGGCTTAGCAGTAATTAAATTATTACAGAGAGGGCTAGACTCCTTAGCCTTGAACTTATTAGTAACTGCATTATGAGTAGACACAGAAACATTAAAATCACAAGAAACAGGAGTAAAATAATGACAGCTGCGTTTGCAACGACTGCGCATCTGACTCACCGGTAGTCACTTATTTTGAGTGATGAGTGATTGCGTGGCTAATTCAATGTTACATGATAAAAGACAAAAGCCAGCCTTGCTCAGATGATGGCCATCATGTCCGAAGAGGTATTTCCTCTTCCAAAAGCTTGCAAAGTTATCAGCCAAGGGGATACTCAGCATGTTGCAATAACCTGTAAGCCAGATATGCAGCTGTCGGATCTGGCTAAAGTTAACGTCCCCAAAACAAACAGATGGAATGGGACCGGAGACCACACACTGCTTTCCAGTTTCCAAGCAAGCGTTGATTAGGTCTTTAAAGTCTGACTCCAAGTCGACGGAGCATTCCAAAGAAATGTCACTGGATCCGATATGGACTATAATTGTTTTCGCTGAGGGATGGGAGTGCACAACGAAGGGCAATATTGCCCTAATATCAGAGACCTGATAGCAGAAGGTTTCAGCTCCAGGAAGGCGAAGATGTCGAATCATCAACGAGCTGATGACCAGCATGGACAGATCATCCTGACGGGAGGAACGGCGAGGCATCTCACGGGCAATCCTAGGCCGCGGACCAGCACCAGGAGACCCAGGTAGCGGCCGGCACAGGGAGGAGGCAAGCCGCGGCCCACCACGGGAAGACAGAGAAGCCCGAGACGGGGTGCCGCTCCCGGAGGGCATGGCAGCTGGCAAGTCAACTGGGAGATCCTGCCCCGGCACCGGTCGAGCAATCCGACATGGAGAACAGGCCACGTCAGGCCCCACCACTGGAGCAGAGCGCCTTCCTGCGGGAGACGCCAGCGTCGAACTCTCGGGACTCGCCGCAGTGGTATCTATTGCCACTGGGGAAGAAATTTCCTCCAGAAAGCTGAATTTGTTCTCCAGCCTCAGCAGGGGCACTCGCCCTGGATGACGGGAAGAACGACGTCCCCTCCGCCCGGTAACAGGCATCCATGACTCAGTAACAACTGGAGTGGAGCATGTCATGGATTTTTGTCCAACTCCCAACTCGCTGCACGGAAGGCCCGTGTGGGAGTTCTCTGCCATAACGCCAGAGCATTGGGAGACCAAGAGAGAGTCCAGTAAGTCCTCATCTTCTCTTATCTGATGTAGCGTTTTTATTCTCCTTTCCAAATCGGCGATTTTCTGGTTCAGTGCCTCACAGCAAGAGCACTCGGCCATAGTGGTTAATGCCGTCAATTTTGCTGATAAAATACTAAAAATAATAAAATGATTTTAAAAATAATAAAATAATTATAAAATAAAATAAAACAAATAGAATGATAAAACAAGTAAAATAATAAAATGTTAAAATAATAAAACGTCAAACTGATAAAACGCTAAAATAACGATAAAATAATAAAAGTAAACCAAGAGCAAGGCAGCAGTAAAACCAGACGCTGGCACGTGCTGACGTCAAAGGAAGGAAGCCCTCATTTGCACTGTCACTTTCAATTTTTTTTTTCACCCTCCACCCTCACCCTCAATTCAATTCAATTTTATTTGTATAGCGCTTTTCACAGGCAGGCTGTCACAAAGACGCTTTACAGAGAGAAAAGGGCAGAGCCCAGACAAATCCCTAATCCCCAAATAGCAGGCAAAAAAAAACTCCCTGTAGGGAGAAAAAAAGCCTCGAACTGTGGTGAGAAAAAACTCCTCAGTGAGAAGAAATCTCATGAGGAACCTGGCTATTGTGGGGAAGCCCATCCTCCGCTGGCTGGCTAATTAATTGATGATAGCAAACTAAAATCCAAAGTTCTTTAAACAATAAGGTGTCCAAGCAGTGACATCTGTAGCTCCAGGAAGTGGAGAGGCAGGGATGAGGGGATCAGGACAGCAGGAAGACAGCAGTCGATGACCATTAGGTAGTGACAGGGCTTAGGTGGTCCAAGGACTGAGTTCCGGGGACGCGTTCCTCGGAGAAAACACAAAAAACAAAAAGAGGGTTAGGTACTGGATAAACTAATACATACTACACAAAATGTTGTCCTGTGTCGGGTATCAAGTTACGCTAAAATACTACAACTCAGGGGTAACCAGTATAGAGCAGTCAACTCTCCTTCATCCACTTATTGCAGCACAGAGGCCCTGAAATTCCATCCGACTAAGGCTGCGTAGATTTTCAATTAGACACCACAAACACCATGTGGACCTACCCGGTGACTAAGGCCGTAGCAAGCCCCACCGGTGCCGTGTAAGTGCAATCTCAGTGCCACCGGTTCCACATGGATTTATACAATATTAACAACCAAAACCTTGTCACAAGAAGTGAGCATACCCAGAGACTAGGCAATCTCCCTAAAAACAGGTAGTATAAATGCTCATAATGTGTTAAGTATAGGCTTGATTAAAGAGGTATGTTTTCAGCCGACTCTTGAATACAGAGAGTGTGTCTGAGGCCCGAATGTTTGTTGGGAGATTGTTCCACAAGATTGGGGCTTTGTAAGAGAATGCTCTGCCTCCTAATGTAACTCTGGATATATTTGGAATTTTCAAATATCCAGCACCTTGCGAACGAAGTAATCTTGGAGGGGAGTAAGGAATGAGAAGTGCACTAAGATATTCTGGGGCCAAATCATTTAAGGCTTTGTAGGTAAGCAGTAGAACTTTATATTCAATTCTAAATTTGATGGCAGCCAGTGAAGATTTTTGAGTACTGGGCAAATCTGGTCATATTTCTTCATCCTGGTCAGAACCCTAGCAGCAGCATTCTGCACTATTTGAAGGCGATTTATGGTAGAACTAGAGCAGCCTGACAGTAAAACGTTACAGTAATCCAGCCGAGAGGACACAAATGCATGAACCATTTTTTCAGCATCCTGAAGAGACAACATTTTTCTCAGTTTTGATATGTTTCTAAGATGGAAGAAAGCCACTTTTATAATGTTGTTAATATGACAGTGGAGAGAGTGTGCTGAATCAAGGGTGACACCAAGGTTTTTGACGACAACTTTGGCAGAAACCGGGAGTCCATCAACGTTGAGAGAAAAATTGAGGAGTGTGTCTCTGAGCGTTTTGGGACCAATTACCAATATTTCAGTCTTATCTGGATTTAATGAGAGAAATTCTGTGTCATCCATGCCTTAACAGCTTTAAGACACATCTCTATTCTACAAAAGTAGTTAGTGGATCAATTACACCTGGTTTAAAAGATATATAAAGCTGTGTGTCGTCTGCATAACAGTGGTACTTCACATCATATTTACTTATGATGCTTCCAAGGGGAAGCATGTATAACGAAAACAGCAAAGGGCCCAGAACAGATCCTTTAGGTATTCCAAAGTTTACCTTGGAATACTCGGATGAATTGCTATTTACCCTAACAAACTGACATCTGTCGGTAAGATAAGACTTAAACCATGAAAGGGCAAGTCCAGAAATACCAACCAGATTTTCTAGCCTGTAAAGAAGAATATAGTGGTCAATCGTATCGAAGGCAGCACTTAAATCAAGTAGGACAAGGACAGAGATTCGGCCACAGTACATGGAGAGAAGTAGATCATTCATTACTACAGTGAGGGCTGTTTCAGTGCTATGATGTTTTCTAAAGCCAGACTGAAACCTCTCATGTACCTTATTCATTTGCAAGAAGAAAGTAAGCTGTTGGGCAACACATTTCTCAAGGATCTTAGAAAAAAATGGAAGGTTTGAGATCAGCCTATAATTAGCCAAGACTGTGGGATCTAAATTTGGTTTTTTTGAGTAGAGGCTTAATTTCAGCCATCTTAAATGAGGTCGGAACCAAACCCGAGATCAGGGAAGAATTGATTATGTGCAGAATTGGACCGCTAAGAGTGGGCAGGAGTTCCTTCACTAACTTAGTTGGGATGGGATCTAAAAGAGAAGTTGTTGATTTGGAAGTAGTGACTAATTTGGCAAGTTCGCTCAGGGATATGGGAGAGAATGAATCAAACTGGTTTATATGCATAGCATGAGGTCTTATGTTAAGGCCTTCACCATCTGCTAGGGAAGCAGTGATCTTTTCTCTAATTCCAAGTATTTTGTCACTAAAGAATTAAAAAAAAATCATCACTGCTGCAGGAGGCTGGAATTTGAGGGGAATTTGCAGCATGGTTATTCGTTAATTTGGCCACTGTTTTGAACAAGAATCGAGGGTTATTTTTATTTTCCTGAATAAGATTTGCAAAATAAGAAGACCTAGCACCAGAGAGAGCGTGCTTATATGCAACAAGGCTCTCTTTCCAAGCACAATGGAATACCTGGAGTTTAGTGGAGCACCACTTGCGTTCTAGTTGACGGGATTTTTGCTTTAGAGTCAGCGTCTGGTCAGTGTACCATGGGGCTGGTCTCTTCTTCTGAGTGGCCTTTTTTAAATTTCAATGGAGCAACTACATCGAGGGTACTACGGAGAGCATTAGCAAACTTATCTGCCATTCCGTCAATACAGAGGGGGCTGGCTGGATAATCAAGATAAGTTGGTCGTGCTTCAGTGAATTGTGAAGCCGTTGTGGCAGTAAAAGTACGACTTGAGCACATCCTAGTTTCTGATAATACAGGGGGGGCCAATTGTAGACAGGATGTTAAAAGAAAATGGTCCGATAAGCTGGGATTGTGTGAATGGATGTCAACCTTGTCAATCTCAACACCAAAGCTTAAGATCAGGTCCAAAGTGTGACCATGAATGTGTGTTGGGCCGATGACACTCTGAGTGAAGCCAACCGACTCCACGACATTAGTGAAGATGGATGTTGAAGAAATATCTACCATCTCGAAATGCAGGTTAAAGTCACCCAAAATAACAATTTTATCATAGCTTAAAACTATTTCTGAAAGGAATTCCGAGAAATCATGCATGAAGCCAGAATACTGACCGGGTGGCCTATAGACTATCACCAGAGCAATAGGCTGAGCAGGGATGGAGTTCGTAGATGTGTCAAGCAATGAAAAATTAATTACTACCACCTCAAATGAATCAAGTTTATATTGCAGTTTGGGCACAGAGTGAAAGGAGTCGTTATAAATAACAGCAACGCCCCCTCCTTTCCGGTCAAGACGGGGGTTATGAGTATATATAAAACCAGGTGGAGAAGCTTCAGTCAAAGAGGAGTTTTCATCTGATTTCAGCCACGTTTCTGTGAGGTATAGTACATCAAGACTATAATCAGAGATTAATTCATTCACAAGAGTTGCTTTCGAGTTAAGTGATCTTATATTAAGTAGTCCAAATTTGAGAGAGGGTTTTGCATTCATACAGGTGTTGATATAGTTCGTTTTAATGAAGATCAAGTTATTGTGGACGACTCCACGATTCTTCCTTTTTGATTTCATTGGGATTTGGGGAACAGACACAATCTCTATTAAATTTGATCGAATCAATGATTTATCAAGACTAACTGTATTAAATGTGTGTGATCTAGATTTGATACTTGGCAGTCAATTGCACTGGTTTAAATTGTAGGCGAAATTTTTTGATAAAATGACGGTGCCCTCTCGAGAAGGATGAACACCGTCCCTCCTCAAAAGACCAGGTCTGCACCAGAAAGTTCGCTAATTATCTATGAAGCCAACGTTATTTCCTGTGCACCACTCAGACAACCAGCGATTGAGTGAATCTAATCTGCTGTACATTTCGTCACTACATCGGATCGGGTATGGACCAGAGACAGTTACCGAACGCGACAGTTTCTTAGCTTGGGCGCAGACAGACTTAAAACCACTCTTCGTTATCTCCGATTGTCTTAAACGAATGTCATTTGTGCCAGCATGGATGATAATTTTGGAATACTAGTGTTTACCGTTATCAAGTAATTTCAAATTCGCTTCAATATCCGTGACACGAGCGCCAGGAATACAGTTCACTGCAGTAGCTGGTTTAAACACCCTAACGTTTCTCACTATGGAATCACCGATAATTAATGCGTTTTCTGGCACTCATTCGTACAATTGTGAATCTTCGAGGGGAGCGAATGAATTAAATTGTTTGACTGGAGAGAGAGCAGATGGCTATACGTGTTTCTTTTCCCTCTGTTTACCTCTAACTGTTACGAATCGTCCTGCTTGGGGGCGCTACCAAGCAGGCATGGAGGAGGGAAAACCGAAAGAGAACTAATATTAAGCGCAACTATCGGGCTGGACAGAAAAAGAGTCAATGAACTCCTCATTGGTCTGAATATTCTCAAGAGTCTTAATGCGAGCTTCCAACTCCAGAACCTTTTCAGCTAAATTGGCATAAGCAATGCATTTCTTACATGTATAAGTGCCACCGAGGGTGGAAGTATCGTAACAAAACATCCTGCGTTCAGAACACAGGACGGGGAAAGAGGTCGGGGAACAAGGGGAAGCAGCCATGGTTGGTTACTTACGCTAGCTAGGTGCCGATGTGGTTTGTCAGCCGAGTCAGAAGGTTGACCTCACGGGCGTCTTGGTGGAATGGTGGTCGGTGAAAAACGTGAAATTTGCAGGGAAAAAATTCAAATTCCTAGGGAATTGGAAACAATAGTCTCAGGAAAGTTTATGAGGGTTTAAAACGACGAATTATTTTTATATAAAAAATTAAGGAATAAGAATGCTCGGCACTGCAGCTGCTGAGAGTCGATCGTTGGCTAACGCATAACCTGCTACAATCCCCTCTGCAGCTAAGGTTGTAGTTTGCATCTGGAAAGGGGATACCAATCTGCTTTTTGAGGAGTCAATTGGTACCGTCAGAGCAGTAAGTTTAACTTGGGATACATTGAAGCCTTTTTTCTTGAGAAATGGACAAGCATCCTTCCAATGCCCAATTTTTTGACAATAATTCCAGGCTGTGTCATTTGCCACATAAAAATCTTTATCTAGCTTCGAAGAAATTGGATACAAATCTGACTAGGACTTGTCAACAATAACTTCTGGACCAAAGTGCCTTTGCTTCTGATCACCAAAGATACGCTTATGTGTCAGTACATACTCATCTGCAAGAACAGCTGCATCATTTGGAGTTTTTGCCGTACGTTCATTGATGTACGTGGCAATATAGCTAGGTACAGACTGTTTAAATTGCTAAAGAACAACTAGACTGCACAGTTCATCAAATGAGGAAACACTGGATGCAGAACACCAACGACTGAGCTGAGTGATCAAATCCCTAGCAAATTCCACATGGGTTTGTGTATCGGATTTTTTCAAATTCCTAAAGCGTTGTCTATAGGCCGCAGGCACCAATTCATATGCCTGCCGGACTGCTGCTTTTACCTTGCCATAGTTTTTACAGTCTTCAGATGTTTAAGCTGCATATGCTTCTTGAGCTTTACCAGTAAAAACACACTGTAGCATTAACGTGCGGTCCTGATCAGGCCAATTTCTAAAGTCTGCCAGCCACTCAAACGCACAAAAAAATGTATCTGGGTCTTTGTCATCAAATTTTGGAAGCAACTTCAAGTTACTGACAATGTCAAATCGATCAGCAGAAGGTGTACGAACAGCTGCAGACTGGTCAGTCAATTCACTAGCTGATAATTTACCTTCTTTTACCAGGTCAAGTTTACATTGCTCTATTTTCAATTTTTCTTGTTCAGTTTTTTGCTTCATCACCTCCTGCTCTGTTTTTTGTTTCATTATTTCAACTTCCAATTCTCTTTGATGGATAATTTTTTCATGTTGCATTTGCATCATCAACAGCTCTTTTTGTTGTTCAAATGTTAGATTGGTTATTGAAGCCATTGACATACTAGTCAATAGTTTAAGATTTACACTTGGCAAATTCCCTCTTCCATCAAATTAGCTTTCAAAATGCTCTTCACTGTTTCCTTTAGATGATTTGCCCCAATTTCTTTTTTAAAATGGTCAGCAATTTTCAACAACTGTTCAGTAGTACACTGATCCAACAAAGTTTCTGAGGGATCCCGAATGAATGAATCCACAACCGATGTCATGATATCCCACCTTATTTCAAAACATGAACGTACTTGAGCCAACCAAAGGTGCTTTTACCCAAAACCAAACAAGTCACAAGTGGCCAAAAAGCAGAGTCATCTCACACACAAAAAAAACATTGTAGAATCTGGAAATATAAGTGACAAATGGCTGATAAGCTCGGTCCAGAGCTAGGCCAAATAGCAATAGAACTTTTATGGCCTTCCCCCTAGGATGTTCTTGCAGCCTGCATGTGGAAGGTGTAAGTGATCTTTCTGTTACTCTGTACACGGGGGTAGTTGCAAAAAGCCCTGGCTGAGACAATGCCCTGTACTACTGTCATCAATCTTAAATCCAGTTATATTAATCTGTTTAAAGTAATCTAAACCTCTGGGAATTTCATAATATGCTTATATGTTCAATATCCCGCAAAGAAATCACTTATATACTTGGAACCGAATTTACCTATATAATAATTAACATAACATAACATAACATGAATGGTGAGAACAGGCCGTTCAGCCCAACTACGCTCGCCAGTTTTTTATACTATTGCGAATATACCCCTTCAGATACTCAATGACTCAATGGTATCTAGCTTTAAGTCAAGCCTACTCTTGAAAACCCCCAAGGTCTCTGCCTCAACAATATGGTCAGGCAAGCTATTCCACATTGAAATTACTCTTTGGGTAAAGAAATATTTCCGAATATCAGTGCCAAATTTACCTTTGGTCAACTTCCATTTGTGACCCCGAGTTCTACTAACAACACTTGGTCGAAGGAATCCTACATAATTCACTTTGTTAATCCCTTTAACATATTTAAAGACCTCAATCAGATCACCCCTTAGTCTCCTTTTCCTAAGACTAAAGAGATTAAGGATCTTCAGCTTCTTCTCATAGCTTTCATGTTTTATACCTGGAATCAGCTTAGTGGCTCTTCTCTGAACTTTCTCTAGAGCCTCTATATCTCTCTTAAAGTATGGTCCCCAGAACTGCACACAATACTCCAGATGTGGTCTGACAAATGTGTTGTACAAAAGAAGCATCACCTCCTTAGATTTGTACTCAATACTTTTGGCAATGTATCCCAGCATCCGATTGGCTTTTTTAACTGCTACAGCACAATGGCTAGAGCCTGTGAGGGTTTGGTCAACAATCACTCCCGGATCTTTCTTGTGTGGAGCAGATTCCAGTTTTAAACCTCTCATGAAGTAATCCCATCTAATGTTTTTATTACCTACATGTACAACTTTACATTTCGTTACATTAAATTTCATTTGCCACATTTCTGCCCAATTCTGGATTCTATCCAAATCATCCTGAATCACTTTAGTGAACTCTAAACTATTTGCCGAACCCCCCAATTTAGTATCATCTGCAAATTTAACTAATCTGCTCTCAATATTCCTATCAAGGTCATTAATGTAGATGAGGAACAGCAGCGGTCCCAATACCGATCCCTGGGGGACGCCACTCCCCACCATACCTAGCTCAGATGAGATACCATTGACCACCACTCTTTGTGTTCTGTCCTGTAACCAGTTTTGAATCCACTCCAGAATACCTCCTGTAACTCCAATGGAGCTCATTTTAAAAATTAGTCTCTTATGCGGTACTGTATCAAATGCTTTCTGAAAATCCAAATATATGATGTCATAAGCCCTGCTCTGGTCATAAGTCTTGGTGGCCTCTTCAAAAAATTCCAGAAGGTTTGTCAGGCATGACCTTCCCTTATGGAAACCATATTGGCTATCCCTCAAGATACTGTTACGTTCAAGAAATAAGTCCAGCTCATCTTTTATGATAGATTCCAATATTTTGCACGCAATGCATGTTAAACTGACTGGCCTGTAATTTCCTGGCTCAGTACGGTCCCCTTTCTTATATATTGGTATTATATTGCCCTGTTTCCAATCATTTTGTATTTCTCCAGTTTCTAAAGACCGTCTGAAGATGGCGGATAGCGGCTTAAAGATGATCTCACCAACTTCCCTGAGCACTCTAGGATATAAGCCATCAGGACCCGCCGCCTTATCTGCCTTTAGTTTATGCAACTTGTCTAATACTTCGTTATCCCTAACCTCAATTTTCGCTAAATAATCTTAAGCATTTAACATGCCCTCTGGCCGAATAAAGACCCACTCTGAGGTAAAATTCTCAACAAAGGAACTGTTTAAGGCATCCGCAATATCCTTGTTATCGTATAGCAGCGATCCATTTTTATTCTTTATGCACTTAACCAGCTCTTTGACTTTCCTTTTTCTGCTACAGTACTGAAAGAAGCGCTTAGGGTTAGTTTTTGCCCCCTCTGCAATTTGTCTTTCATACAGTCTTCTAGCATTCCTCAGCTCTTTTTTTACCACAGCCCGCATTTTACAGTATTCAGCCTTAGTGTTCTCATTGTTATCCTTTATGTACATCTTATAAAGATTCCTCTTTTCCCTCAAAATCCTACGAATACTTTTTTGTCATCCACTGAGGATTCTGCTTTTTCAGCTTACTTTTGGACACCTTTGGAATGAATTTGCATTGTGAATCAAGTAAAACCCCCTTAAATCTTTCCCACATCTCATTTACAGACTCACAGTCCAGGAGTGTCTCCCATTTTGTTTCACTTAGATATGAGCGCATTCTGTCAAAGTTTGCTCGCCTAAAATTGAAAATTTTTGTTTTTGAATACACCTTTTTAACTTCCCATGAAACATCAAAATTAACATCAAAGTGATCACTTGTCCCAAGTGGCTCCAGTACCTCAACATTGCTAATTCTATCTGGGTCATTACAGAGCACTAAGTCTAAAATTGCCTTCTCTCTTGTCGGTTTATTAACATACTGCACCAAAAAATTATCATTTATAACATCTAGAAATTCTTCCTCCCCCCTACCCTGTCCTTTCACCATTTCCCAATCGATACCAGGATAATTCAAGTCTCCCATAATCATAGTCCCTCCACCTCTACAAGCTTGCGTAATCCTCTTTAAAAGCATTTCATTGACTGTACTGTCCAACGCTGGTGGCCGATAGCATACTCCTATGTTTAAACCTGTCTCGTGTTTGCCAATGAGCCTGACCCAGATATCTTCACAGGGCAAGGAATGTTCAATTTCAGGAATTTCCTGCACATTTATGTTTTCGTTCACATAGATTGCTCGCCCCCCTCCTCGCCTATTACATCTATCCTTCCTAAAGAGCTTATAACCTTCTATATTATATTCATCTCCATCCTCTTCACTAAGCCATGTCTCTGTAATCCCAACTATGTCATAGCCCTCACTAATCATAATGGCCTCAAGCTCTGGAAATTTATTTTTTATGCTTCTTGCATTTAAATAAAAACATTTCAGGTTATTACTAATGCTCTTCCCCCTTGATTTCCCATGCAGCCGCTGCTTCAAGCCCCCCACTATGCTTTGTTGCCTTAAAAGTCTATCATCAATAGTGCATGTAACGCCGTCAGCTTCCATCAGGGCAGTCTGCATTTCCCTATGTGTAA
The DNA here is from genome assembly GCA_029692085.1 of Gymnothorax javanicus. Lineage (NCBI taxonomy): Eukaryota > Metazoa > Chordata > Actinopteri > Anguilliformes > Muraenidae > Gymnothorax > Gymnothorax javanicus. Next base: position 132,229,320 of record CM056198.1, on the reverse strand, counting down.
CACTCACTAACCTCCCTGCCCCCCAAGTCCCTAGTTTAAATAATCCTGTGCTACCCTCAACATATGCTGACCCAGTGCAAAGGTACCCCTCCGGTTCAGGTGCAGCCCGTCAGGCTTGAACAGGTCACCCCTGTCCCAGAAAAAGTTCCAGTGCCCCATAAACCTGTACCCCTCTTTCCTACACCAGGTTAAGAGCCACGTGTTAAACCTCCAGATAAAATTCTGCTTTCCTCTGCTTGCACGTGGTACCGGTAGAATCCCGGAGAACACTACCATTGAGGATCTTCTCCTAAGCTTCTCAGCTAATTCCACAAATTTGCCTTGCAGAACCTCAAACCTACCCTTACCTATGTCATTTGTCCTAACATGGACCATGACAACTGGATCCCTCCCCGCTCTGGCCAGGAGCTTGTCTGCACGCTCCAGGAGGTCTCCTACTTGGGCACCAGGCAGGCAACACACCGTCTGAGACTCCTTGTCGCAAAACAGACTAAGCTATCTATTCCTCTAAGTATTGAGTCCCCCACTATCACTAGCTCTCTTTTTTCTGAGGGGTAGAGGCCATCAGGGTGCCCTGCTGTTCATCAGTCCCTCACTCTCAGGGTCAGGGGCCAATTCGAGTTCCTGCAAGGGCCGAATCGCTTTGGACACCTCAACCACTGGAGGAGCTGTCGCTGTATGGCGTGCACGCCCTTTCCTGCGCTGTCGACCTACAGTCACCCAACTTTCTCTCCTGCCTGCTCTGGGATCCCTGTACCACCCTGCTTTGGCGTACACACCATTTCTCTAAACGACATACTACTTAGTTCCTCTAGGAACTCCACTGATTATGAACTATGTCGTGCATTAACTGGCCCTGAAGATCAAGGATCTTGATCTCCAGATGCTCAATTAGCTGGCACCGGTGACAGACAAACCCACCCTGGAAATCTCTTTCCAAAAGCGCAATCATCCTGCAACCGTCACATAGTTTTGGCCACATTTTGAACCCCCTACCTAATGACCTCGCTCACCCTAGATAAAAGAAAATTACTAATGCCGAGACAGAAGCTGTGGAACCACAATTTATTAATTTATTAACCTAAGAAGCCCTAAGCAGCAGTCACAATAGAAACCGTGGGGAAACTATGTAGATGGATTATAAGCCTCTTTTTACAGGGGCTTAGTTTCAGTTAACAGAAATGAAATACCAAATTGAGCCAAACTCTATATGTAATAAGCACTCCTAATAAGCCGACTTGAGTTTATCTAGTCCCAATACTATTAATATACTAACCTAAAAATATCACAGGGCTTAGCTGAGAACCCAGATAAAATAGACTGGCTACAACGCCCAGGAGAAACTGGAGGAGGGAGGAGGTGGAGCACTCCGGTAAAACTTACCGTTTAAATTCCAACTTAACCGAATGGACGACTCAAGTGACTGCTGCCCTACTAACTTAATACTAAATCTCAGATCCCCAGCCAAAAATGCAAACAGTACTTATTTAGCTAGCTAGCCACAAATACAACCAAGGGTAACCGAGAAGAGAGTAAAGCCCCGGTTCCCTTTAATTAAAACGGACCGAATAAACAAGTCGTTTACTATGTGAGCGAACTAAATGCGGTACCTCCCCCAACAAGCTGTCCTAAGCACTCAAACAAGCAGTTAAACTTTAATCAGCCAATCAAGACACAGCAACCGGAGAAAAATACAAAGATAGGGTAATTTACAATGTGTTAAATCAGAAGAGCCCTTCGGTAATAATAAATGCAAAAAAGACAAAAAACCCGGTTCGCGTTAATATTCAAGCTTGGCAATGCGTTTATGCGATAATGCGGTCAGGATAGAGAACGAAGGGGACTAAAAAAAACCCCGGTGAACGTCAATAGTTATTGGCTAGAAGACTGTATGAAAGGCAAGCGACCAAGTATGAAACCAAGCCGGGTTATAGTTAGATATCCAGTAATTCGATAATATTCTTGGCGTTGAGAGCTTGCTGGGGTTCGTTAGCTAAGTCAGCTACAGAAAAACCAGGCGACAGTACCTCAGTCCTTGAAAACAACTGTTTTACTTTGTATATCGCACAATTCACTTAGTTAGACAATTATTTCGCGTTTAATTTATTCTCCAAATTTAGCATTTAAATTTGTTTTACTTTTTTTTACTTTTTGCTTTTGCTCCCGGAGACTGAAACCCCCCAAAAAACCCCAAAAACCCCGTCGCCTTTGTTTGACCAGATCAGTGACTTAATTTGGCTGTTTGCTCACCGAGTTGTTACAGGGGGAAAAAGGGGAAAAAGAAGGAGGAAGATTCTCCCTGCCCCTAATGTGACAAAGGTTATACCTCGGGAGCAAATCATCTAATCTCTATTACTGTTTGAGCCTTAACACATGAATTATTTTCAGAAAACCCCGTTTAAACAAGAGTAAATCTTCAGCTTCAATCCCACACGTCTTCCTCTGTCTCAACTCAACCAGAATGGTCACCAACGAACAGCGCTACAGCACAGCCAAGAGGTCAGCAACATATTAAGACTTTTTCATGACAACTACATCATATTCTTATCATGTTTGGTCTTGTTGTTCTCAGGGGAATCCAAGGAGTTGAATGGAGTATGTTTCATTCCCATTGAAATTATGGTCCGTTCCCTTTTGGAAACTCCTGAGAATTTGGTCAGAATCCTCTCTGGTAATCAGCCTATTCTCCTCTCTTTGCTGAAGTGTTTTATTACATCCTCCAAATGGTGGAAACCCAAAAACCAGATTCGACCCCCCTTCCAGGTGTTTATGGCCATGCCGCCTGGATCAAAGGCATGATTTGGCTTAAAGCAAAGGGAAACAATCCATTCTGGGAAGATCGTATCCGATCTCTCCCCGCACACGTAAGTGCGTGAGTAGACTCTATAGCTATGGCGGATCGTCTCTCTGATTTCGCAGTCACCCAACTCTGTATGTGTAGCTGTCACCAGGTATGACTTTTATATTAGTCTAAATTCGTGGTAACTGATATTTGGTCTGTTGATTTAAGCTCTTGCCTACCTGGTGAATAAATTATTGTTATTCCTTTAAACTTGCATGGTCTCCGTGAATCCTTTTATTCTTTCTAGCCGCGTTGCGATGGATACCTAGGGGTATTATCCCGACCGAGGTACGACTGGCCAGCGGCCTGGTATGGGAATTGGTTTTATTAAGTTGGAGAGACGATCATGATCTACTTACATAAAGGGTTTGTGTATTGCCGGTTCTGGGATTCTAGCCTTAAAGAAACCCATGGACAAAAAGTCGGTTATCTGCTAAAATTCCCTGAAGGAACCCATGGGCGTGCATAGATCTGGGTTCGCTGTATTCACGCCAAAAGATGCTGTTGCAGTGTTGGCTGACTTCCAACCTCTAATCTAATCGATGAACCTAGGATCCGGTAACAGTACTAAAAACCCGGAGTACATGTTTAGCGACGGCGGTAGTCTCCTAAGAGTTAGAGGTGTAGTCACTTCGAGACCCACGCAGGTTTCCCTAGATTATGGATTCTAATTCTAATTCTAATTTGCAGTCTGATATTTAACGAGAGTATAACTAAATTCATTATTATAAATTTATTATGGAATCAGATTAATTGTAACCGTTGTGCTTTTGTGCCCCGTTCTTTGAACGGAGAAAATAGATCCATTTTATTGCGATTCACACCAGCCAGGAGGTCGCGCTTGTTAACACCAGCCCAAAAGAACACGTAGAGCCTTCGCCCCTCCAATTTCCGTAGTTGGTATTGTTTTGTGGGTTTTACAACATGTCCAAGTTGCTGTGCAAGTGCTAAGAAACCAGGGAAACACACTACAGAGAAACAAGAGAAACACCCCAGCCCCTATCTGCCTACCAAGAAGTCTAAATAAACTAGCTAGTCTTCAGTGGCTTGCCGAGCTCGAGGCAACTTTAAACACTGAACTCAGTGCATCGCAGAAGACCAGGAATGTAGCCAACTGCAATCCACCAAAGCGTGCCCCCACTCAGGATTACCATCCAAAATAAAAAAGGCAAAATAATTGAGTGGCAAGATCGTCTTGCCCGTTGACTACCTGATCAGGGCGCTCCAACTGAAACTCCGAGCTAATAAAGCATCCACCTGGTTGAAAGCACAATTAAAACAACAGAAACCACAAACAATCTAACAAAAGAGATGACCACTACTCTCAAAGAAAAAGCCACAAACAATTGGGTTAGCACCGAACAAACAATGGACCCAAAACTGTAATGGGTCAAAGGGACTAAACCGAAACTCTCTACCAAATACTAACATGTGTGTCACTCTCCAACAATTTTCCCTTTTGTGTTAACCGAATAAGTCAACACCCTGCCAATTTACAAGCTATGAAATACCAAATCACAACTTTTTAAACGAGCCCCCAACTTTGTCACAACCCAGCTCAAGGAAGGGACAAAGTGGTGAGGACAACACATGAGTTTAAGCAAAAATATTTATTTAATCAAAATATAAATCAACCAAGGCAACTAGAGTATATAAATCTGTATCATCAGTAACGCAATGCATGAATGAGGGAATGTAGTGTGAAGTTTAGCAAACAAAAAGAACCAAACACAGGAGAAAACCCAACAAAACCCACAAATCATACGCCCAGGGTAAGAGTGAGAAACTGACTGACTCCAGCAGCTTATATAGCTGAAGAGCAGCAGCAGAGGTGAGCAATCAATGATGCACTTCCTGGGAAAAACAACCCCCCCCCAGGAAGTGAGGTAAAGAAGGCCCAACCATAGATTGAGAAAAGACAGCTCAAGGGGCTGTCACAGCAGGGATAAAATAAATGAAACCCGAGACTCTTCATTCACGAACCGTGAAGGCTGCGCTTTAAAAAATATCTCACATTGAGCAATGAAATCTTTACATATTCCTGCCTCACCTCCATATCTTGGGGGTAATTGAAGCTTTGGCTCTCGGGGAAGATGTACGGACTGTGCGTGTGCAACATTTTGTTTGATTTGCATGGACAAGGCTCTAATACTCTCAGTGAGAGTTAACAGAATGTTCTCCTGTCTCTCCATGGCATTCGCCTGAAGGCAGACTCTTTCCGCCAACTCTGCCTGTTGATTGTTCAGGCTAACAAGACCCTTGCCATAACCAGAGAGAGCAGCTTGTTGGTTAGCCACAACTTTCTCTAACAGATGTCGCATGCGAGTAGGCCCTTCCCGAGGGAGGGTAATGGAGGGGACTTTGGGGGAGGGTTGTGGGAAATCAGATTGGAACGACCCTGCGCACGTTTCTTCTGCATTTCGACATTAGTCAACAAGCTAACGGGAAGTTTGTGTTATCATGGAGCTGACTGAGTTAGATGCCTGTACGTTTTACCTTTCACAGTTCACGCGGACTCTGTACTGCATGTTTATGGCAAGAAGAAGACGGCATGCTCGTTTGATTGCTGCGGCACTTGCGACTGTTTGATGGGAAAATAAAACTCTGCAACAGTCCTCGCAGATGCTCTAGGCTAGCTACAGCAAAAATGAATGTAAAGTTACATGCTTAAAAATAATGCGAAACTGATGCCCCTCACCGCCAAACTTCGCTATTTGCATATAACTCGGTCATAAATTACACATTACTCGAACACAATTCTTACATTTGTATGGCGATTTCCCTTCAATAATTCCTCCTTTTGCCAGCAGAAAAAAATGGCGGACGTGAAATTATTACTGAGGGAGAATGAGCAAAGCATTCTGGGCAATATCAAAGCTCGGAGGGATGTTCGTTGTTAGCTTCATTTGAGGGAGAATAATCGAGGGCTTGAACAAATGAAAATGCGCCCTTCCCTCCGCAAAACTGGATTGGAACGACCCCACAAGTAGCAGCCATCTTACATCCGGGGTTTTTCGGGGATTCCCCCCTCGATTGGAGGGCGAGTGAATATGATGAAGCAAGCATTTTTTCGGATTGGAACGCAGCCCAAGTCCCCACAATTAACTAATCCCGTCTGAATAGGGTTTTAAAGCGCATGTGTCATTACCCATGTGCGATGTGCTGCCACAAACCTGAATGTAAACAAACTAATGCAATACTGCAACATGGCGAGCACGTCAACGGGAGCTGGTGTACCATTTGTCGTATCCTTTGGATATGGCAACTTCACACAGACACATAACAAAAGAAAAGCTTTTATTGTGGTCTTTTTTCATATTGCATCAATGTTGCTATTTGATGAAGGAGGGATGATAATACAGTACAGCTTTGTATTCCTGAGATATAGCTATGCTGTCTTCAAAGCAGAACGATTGGTATGCAGCACTCATTTACCCCATTATAGACTTGAGACTTGACTTGGACTTGAGCTCAAACACTTGAGACTTGACTTGGACTTGGCTCAAAGACTTGTGAGCATCTCTGCTTTATGATATACACACGATACACAGGGAATACGTCCATACAAGACTAGAAATACAACACAGGTATGCGGTCACAAGACTTCACAATGAATGAGTGCAAAGCTTGGTCTTCGATAGGCAAACACTACTACACACTACTGGTCAGTCAGCACGAGGAAGGGATGACCGGACCCCTCTAACCAATGCCTCCGATCTTCAAGTGCCAACTTTATTGCCAACAGCTCCCAGTTGCCCAGTTGTAGTTGGCTTCTTCGCGTGTGAGTTTGTGGGAGAAACAGGCACAGCAGGGCTCGCAAAATCGTTGTTCTGAGCACCCGGGACAAGTAAAAATTTTGTCGGGCAAACAGAAATTTCACACCACAAAGTTATTTATTTCCAATCTAAACGTTTTATTCACTGTACCAATGTGGCTACTAAATTCATTTGAAACAAAATCTGATTTGTTGCTGAAAACCTATGGCCTATTTCACAATATTTTAGGTGTGACTGCCACAACTTTCCAATTACCAAGTAATTGCCAAGTGCCAAATAGCAGGATTTTGATCCACCTTGGTCTAGTTTGGTTGGTGCAGGCAAAAGCAATGACTTGACTCCCAACCGTCAAACAGGGGAATAAAGGCATACATGTGTGCAGTTGGCACTAGGAATCACGTTGGACAGCCATTCCACTGCACTGTCACTCACAAAATCACTTTCTCGGAACATGGTTATAATATAATTTTTGAGTGAGAGAAGCAAAACTTTTATTGACATTTGTTGTTGCTTTTGTGTGTTGTTGTTGTTTAATTAGGCCCACGGCAAAGTGAAAATATTTATTTCATATGAAAGTTATTCATCTGAAGCCGTGTTCTAGACTTGCATCTTCCCCACATTGCGTTTCATTTCAATTCCTCAGAGCCAAAACAACAGGCTTGTGGTTACACATAGGGGGAAGAGAGGGATAATTAACACAACTTTCCACAATTTTTTTTTTCAGTTTTGTAGTGGCGGCCACATGGACAGAGGGGGTGACCGGGCAGAGTCTGCGGACTTCAAGTGGGTGTGGGACTATGAATGCGAGCATTTAAACTCTCTACCCAGCAATCCTACGGCTATCCGAGGGTGCGTTTTCCATTAAAACCAGTAACACTATCACAAGCAAGAATTTGTTGTGATGTTGCACTTGAGGAAGCTAATCAGCCACTGTCAGAGCAACATACAATTTTCAAAATGAGACATAGAGACCAAATTAATGTGGAATTGTAAAACACTCCAATAAACACTTCCATGACTGATTGCTTAATAAATATTATAAGGAAGTTGTTTATGTTCGTTAGAGAATGCACCCCATGTCAAAATATTTAGCGAAACAAGACAACCTGTAAGATAAAATGCTTTGTATTTCACTTCACGACGTGTCCGAGGACTTACGGGTGCTGGTTTAAACCACTGATGAGTCATTCCGTGTCAATTCACCGAATGCCTCCCGCATGACACCCTCAGATTTTCTTGAAAAAAATCATGTTGGCGGATTGACTTCTTAATAGAATAATCCCAAAATTGCAGGTCTCTATTGCTAATAGTTTGGCCACAAAAAATGATTAAAAGGACAAAGGTTTGGGCGATTTTTAGCCTTTTTTTTAGCATCGCCTTCTGAAGTTCTAATTTTGAGCTGGAATATCTTAAAAAGCGCTTCAATTCAATTTATTTATTTTTATAGTGCTTTTCACAGGTAGACTGTCACAAAGACGCTTTACAGTGAGAGATGAAGTAAATGAAAGGGCAGTGCCCAGCCTATTCCCCACTACAGCAAATGAGGCAAAAAACTCCCCATAGGGAGAAAAATCCTCAAACAGTGGTGAGAAAAAACTCCCCAGTGGGAAGAAATCTCAGGAGGAACCCGGCTATAGTGGGGTAGCCCATTCTCCGCGGGCTAGCTAATTAATAACAAAATAATCATAGAATAAAATGGCAATAGAGTTCCATTAAAGTCCATCTAAACAGTGGCAGCGGTAGCTCCAGGAAGTGGCATACCGAGGATGGTGCAGAACTGGATCAGGACCGGATCAAGACAGCAGGACAGCAGCAGCCAGCGCTCATGGTGAGGGACAGGGCTCGGACGGTCCAGGACTCAGGGTAGTGGACGGAAAAGATCCTCGGAAAGAGACACAGAAAAAAGGGGGGTGAGGCACTGGAAAAAACTACTGCATATTAATAAAAATACTGTCCTGTGTAATGTGCCAAGTTAAGATTTAGGAGCAACTGGTCAGGAAACAGTCAACACCCCTCCATCCACTTCCTGCAGCACAGAGGCCCTACACTTACACTAGGCTGCAAGATCACTTTAGATTTTCTAAACATCAGTACCATATGGACCTCCCCGGTGACTAAGGCTGTAGCAAGCCCCACTGGCACCGTTAATGCATGCCCAGTGCCACCAGTTCCACATAGATTTGCTTAACACTGCACCAGTACCATATGGACCTCCCCAGTGACTAAGGCTGTGGCTAGCCCCACTCGCATTGTTAATGGATGCTCAGTGCCACCGGTTCCAGATGGATTTGCTTAACACTACCACCAGTACCATATGGACCTCCCCAGTGACTAAGGCTGTAGCAAGCCTCACTGGCACCGTTTGCATGCACAGTGCCACTGGTTCCACATGGATTTACTTAACACTGGCTTTGAATGTCTTGTGAACCTATCATAAAACAAGGTTGTAGTCAGTCCCACCAGAGCCAAATAAATGTTTATACATAACTAATCATGAACTAATCATAGGCTTGACTAAAAAGATAAGTTGACTTGAGTTTCTTGAGCTAGGACCTCCAAATTTTGTTTGTCAAATATCTGGTGCTACATCTGTACACAATTTAACTTTCAGCAGTCTAGCTCACGTGTAATATGCAGTAATAGGCCCCTAGATTCTGTCGAAAATTTCTATTCACAAGCTGTGGCAGCACTTTTTAAGGGCCTGTAAACTCATCAGTTTTTATGACAGGGGGCTGATATTTCGTAGGGGGTGTCTTTTGGACTAGGTACATGGGTTTCTGAAAAATGACCAATGTAGCATCTGAGATATTGCCGATCAAAAATGAGAAAAAACATTTTCCTGCAACTTTGAAGCTATATTCCCGTTGAATAATATATCAAATCCAAATCAAGTTCACCTTGAAGAGCAGGTTTTTGTTAATGATATATCCACAAATTGTAATGGTGTTCTTTCTCTTTTTCAAATATGAATTTTTAAAATCATGTTTTATATTAGAATGCTAATTCTCGATTATAGCTTCATGATCTTGAGGACAGCTCTGTAATTATGTCAGAGATCTCAAATTTTTACAGTGCCTCTTATAAACCATTTGACATTTACTTTTAATACATATTAGTGCCATTCACACTTGTATATGGAAAGATATTACAGAGCTGTCCACAAGACTACGAAGCTATAATTGAGAATTAGCATTCCAATATATAACATAATTTTAAAAATTCATATTGGGAAAAAGAGAAAGAACACCATCACATTTTTTGGATATATCATTAACAAAAACCTGCTCTTTAAGGTGAACTTGATTTGGATTTGATACATGGTGTCATTCAACGGGAATATAGCTTCAAATTTGTAGGAAAATGTGTTTTTTCTTATATTTGATCCGCAATATCTCAGATGCTATTTACTTCACATTGGTCATTTTTCAGAAAACCATGTACCTAGCCCAAAAGACACCCCCTATAAAATATCAGCCCCCTGTCATAAAAACTGATGAGTTTACAGGCCCTTAAAAGTGCTGCCAGAGTTCGCAAATAGAAATTTTCAACAGAATCTAGAGGCCTATTACTCCATGTTACATATGAGCCAAACTGCTGAAATTTAAATTATGTACAGATGTAGCACCAGATATTTGACATACAAACTTTGGAGGTCCTACCTTAAGTACTTTTTAAGATATTGCAGCTCAAAATTAGAACTTCAGAAGGCGATGCTAAAAAAAGGCTAAAAATCGCCCAAATCTTTGTCCTTTTAATAATTTTTGTGGCCAAACTATTGGCAGTAGAGACCTACAATTTTGGGATTATTCTATTAAGAAGTGAATCCACCAACGTGAATTTTTTCAAGAAAATCTGAGGTGGTCATGCGGGAAGATTTTCTGAAATTTGGTTTATTGACACCGAATGACCCTGACTGCACACCCCTGATTGCGCGCCTGGTGCTCATTAATTCATTAAGAGTTATTTGTTGCTTTCATAAATATATCACCTAAAACGCTGCAATCCGGGCGCTAAAATATCTGATTTTGTTTTTAGAGTTGTATACGTGCCGCTTATCGTGCCGCTTATTGTCGGTCAAAAGGGATAATGAAGCCTACATAATTGTTTTTTTTTTCTTCCATCATCTAGAGTCAAAAGACCATAACGTATGTCAGTGTCTCCGATGACCGAATTAAAAATTTATTTTAAATGCCATTCCAAAACAGAAGCAAAATGGAAAGCCATAAGGTTGTAAATGATTTTTCAAGAACACAACCATTTTCAACCAATTACAAGAGTACTGTAGAATAAATAAGTAAATAAAAGGGAGTATGGAGAAGTCATAAAATGCTACGTCCGTATTGTGAAAGAATGCATGGTAATAATGAACGTTTGTTGGTGTTGATGAATATACATCATAGTGCAAATTTCCTTTATGAAAATGCCGCCAACATAAATGATTTTCTTCTCGCTAATTATACACTTTTCGGCACTGATGACTTTTTTCTCTGTTCATAATGAACAGCAAAAGTTGTAAAACCTTTTCAAACGGTAACTGATATGTTGTTTACGTGGTTGGTGAAACTCATAGCGCACACTTAATGCATGATAATTAGCATTAACGTAATGTGTGAAAACACCACTTCAACAAATGAGTGCGATGACATGGCACGTTTGTCTGACTGGTAAAGAATCAACCGCATCCAAGAAGGGGCATACAGACATTTTAAATAGTTTTGTGCTGCTTCACTATGATGACCAGCTACACTGAGGCAGTACTATCCTCAAATGGAGAAAGATCCCCCAGAAAAGTACTCGGCACCAAGGCGGGTGGAGTAGAATAGAGCCGGTAACACGTAGTGGAAATGAGGCATTAAGACCAAATTCGGTGAGGTCTCAGGCAAGGAGAAAACTTTTGGGCAATCAACTTGCGCTTGCCCAACGGGCTACTGTTCTTTTTAGAACTTTGCAAGCCCTGCACAGGGATAGAGCTTTTCTGGCGTCCTTTGCCGCTGGGACAGGATTGCTCCCGCCCGAGCACTGGAGGTGTCAACCTCAATTATAAAGGGTATTTCCTGGTCTAGTAAGTTGATTACTGGAGCAGTAATGAAGGGACTTTTGTGGGTATCGAAGGCTTATTGAGCTTCCGGATTCCATCCCAGGTTTTTGGGTTTTCCCTTGAACAGACAGGTCAGAGGATAGGCAACTGCGCTGAAGTTTTTAATGAAGTGTCAATAGAAATTTGTGAATCCCTTAAAGTGCCAGAGTTCCTTTATTGTCTGTGGGATTAGCCATGCTGCTACTGCCTTCACCTTCCTTTCCTCCATAGCCACTCTCTCTGGTCCAGTCACGTAGCCCGGGAAGGGGACAGTGGACTGATGAAAGACACACTTTTCTGCTTTGATGTAAAGCTGGTATTGTAAGAGGCGATTGAGTACTCTCCTCGGGTTCTCCACATGCTCTTCATAACTGGCTGAGTAGATGAGGATGTTGTCAAGGTAGACACTGACTAATCTTCTCAATATCTCTCGCAGCACATCATTAATGAAGGACTGGAACACAGAAGGGGCGTTAACAAGACCATACGGCATGATGCAGTACTCGTAGTACCCAGAGGTGGTGGTAAAGGTCATCTTCCACTCGTCTTATTCCCTGATATGGATTAGATCAGGGGTCCTCAATCTTATTCAGAAAGGGCCGGTGTGGGTGCAGGCTTTCATTCCAGCCAAGCAGTTATACAGCTGATACTACTTATCAAGCTCTTTTGCAAAGACTCTAAGGGTTGATTAGTAGAATCAGGTGTGTAACTGTCTGGCTGGAATGAAAGTCTGCACCCACACTGGCCCTTTCTGGATAAGATTGAGGACCCCTGGATTAGATTGTATGCGCTGTGAAGGTCGAGTTTGTGAAGATCTTTGCACCTCGAAGTCGCTCCACAGCGCTGGGGACCAGGGGATTGGATATTGGTACTTCATCATGATGCCATCGAGTTCTCTGTAGTCTATACAGGGGCAGAGGCTGTTGGAAAACATAGGTGCCAATAGCAGATAGGCCCTCTGAAGTTTTGCACATTGTGGAGGGCCAATACACAACCTTGTCTGGCCCCAATGCTTCTTGTATATAATTCCTTGATCATTTCCTTTGTGTGTTAACCTCATCACCCTTCAGCCCTGTGTGTTAACCTCATCACCCCTCAGCCCACACCCCAATTTCCCCACACCTTGTTTGTCTCTCCCCCCGCCTCCTATCACTCTAGGCAAATTACCATTTGTTCCTTTGCATCCTTTGAACTTTCAGCTATAAGTGTTCACATTTTCCATCAGTTGTTGGTTCTTGTTCATCTGTACTTGGGGAACAGACCCACTAGTTCCTCAACTCTATTAAACTATCCACTTTGAAACTAAGACGTGCCTGCATTTATTTTTCTACTTACAAAAGTGCGGAGGAATACAGCACAGTCTCTTTAAAATCCCACATTATTGGCGAGCCAGCCCAAATCCGTCGTTCTTGTTCCGTTTTTTCAAAAAAAAAAATAAATAAAAAAACTGGGGAGGTTGATTACGGTGGGATATTTTTTGATACTGGACTACAGGGAAGCGGACTTCACTTTTTTTTATGTGAACACCGCAATCAAAAGAGGAATACGGCAAGAGGAATACATTTGGAATCCATTCACCAACCCCGACTGAGGAGTAACGGACTTGAGGGCACAGACGAACCACGTACATTTGAGAGTATGAAATATTTCTGCATGTAATATTGTAGAGGAATAGTTACAAAAATTGTGTAATGTTTTAAAATACAAGTGGCTAGAATTGACTGTGCATGTGTGCGGTGTTCTAAGCAGGGGCTTGTATAAAGTTACACAGACCTTGGACAATTTTCAAGTACCAAAAGTAAGTTTGTCCATTGTATGAGGAGTTTAAGAATGGCTGAAAAAGACTGGAAATCGTGGGCCGCAGGATATTTGGCCAAGCATTGCAAGGAGAATTTTTATAATGTACCACAGGAAGTGGATGTTGTTGAATATCTTCAAACTGCATGTGAAAAACGCAGTGAAACTGAAAAAAAAAGAAAAAAAAAGAAAGGCTAATTGTATGATGGCTATGGTCCAAACAATTAAGTTACTGAAGGAGAAAGTCGTGCAGATTCCTGATTTGCTAAGTAATATTGAGAGTTTGGAAAACAAACTGGAGATAAATTCCAGGGAGTTGGAGGCCTCTGCGGCTGAGCGCATGGTACATAACACGTCTCATTTAGAATTTCGAAAGGAAATTTGTCAGTTGAGGGAGAAATTGAATGTCACATCTGCGGAACTGGGTAAAACTCAGGAACAACTACAGGATGCGCAAATAGCATATAGAGAGTTATGGAATGTGTCCGGGGAAAATAAGGATCGGGCCATTGTTCAGAAGTTAAAATTGATGAGGGAAAAAATGTCGCAGCAAAAGCAAACAAATTTGGCGATGAAACGGCGAATAGCAGCTCTTGGTTTGGGAACTTCAGTGGGGCACAGCGAGTCAGATGATGATGATTGGGAACTTAGACAGGCAGAGGCAGCTCCCCTGTTGGATGTGGCTGAGCAAGACTGTGAGAATGAAAGTACTGATGAGGAACTGGAATTGCATACCAAATCTAACACAGCTATCGCTGACTCGCTTCACTCTAATTGCCGAAAAACGGTCCCAAGAAATGCTAGACCTCCGAAAGGCACTAAATCAGTCAAGACAAAAAGTGCTAAAATTGCTCCAATAGTCACTCGCAGAGTACGTACACGTGGGGCACATAATCCCGTGAATGGCGCGATCACGTATGAATATGAGGACCGAGAGATGTGTCGTGACCTAACTCTGTCAGAATTGAGTACGCTGCAGCAACAGCTACCTGCATGGGATGGAGTTAGCGACCCGACCGCAGTTGTTGACAAGGTGCAAGTGTTACAGCGAATGCACTCCCTAACAGATAAAGACTGTTGTAAATTATTACAATCGGTGCTTCCTCCATCAGTTTCGATTCCGTTGGAATTTGTGCATGGTCACTGAAGTCCTGTTGTTTTTCCGAATCACGAGACTAGGTTGAGATTAATGTGCGAAGCTGTTAATTATCGCGTGGTTGCAGACATGACCAAAATCCTTGAATTTGTACCAAAGGAGGGCCAGCATCCTATCGACTTTCTAAGAACATTTGTTGGTGTCTACAATCGGAACAGAGTTGGAGGGGCCAGAGCAGAGCTGACTGGTGATGACCCGGTTTTCTGGAGTTTGGTCATCAATAAATACAAAGATCACGTGTCCCCTACTTGCCAACATTTATTATTACAGTTTAATAGGGAATTGGGTGCACAGCCAATCAGACAGCACATAGGGAGAGATATCCAAGACTGTTTAATGGCATGGAATGAGTCTCAAATCTGTGAGTCCCACAACAAGTCAAAGAAAAAGATTGCTGTGTTGTCATATAATAGGGACCAGGTCAGATGTTTTAACTGTGGGAAGCTAGGCCACATTCAGAAGGAGTGTAGCAGTCCCCGTGTGTGTGTCAATTGCCAGCGTGTTGGCCATTCCAAGCGACAGTGCTGGTCAAAGGGAGGGGGGAAGGAAGGAAAAGGACCAAAACAGTTGGGTGTACAGGAGCCTCAGACAGAACAGTCTCAGACTGAGGGCACTCCCACATTTACAGATCTACTGTCTGCTGTCAAGGTTATGGGGAACCTACTACTGCAGCTCATGTCCTGTGGGAACAGGTGTTCTCGCAATGGGGATTTCCAAAATGACTAGGAAGGGACAATTACGCATAATTCATCACCAGAATTCTGCAGCACTTTGGTCCTATCAGAGGGCAATAAATTCCAGTGCCATATTCGCAATCGTTCACAATCAAATTCGAAGGTATTTGCGAAGTCATGGACAAACTTGGGGAACCAAATTTGAAATTGGCGATACAGTATGGCAGACCAAGACGATATTTGTATATCATGGGGATCAGTGTAAAATGTACAATAAACATGATCTTGATACCAATGTCAATGTGAAAAGGTAATTAAACTGCATAAGAATATACACTCGCACTTGGTCTTTGTCTCCCCTACAGAATAAATGGAAATGAAGGCTTTGCCCCAATGCCCTGCAGCAGGCTCTGGTTGGACATCAGCAGCAAGAGGGAGGTTCCTGGGGATTTCATGGCCTGTACGTGGTGTCAAGCAAGGACAATATCGCTGGCTGCAGTTTGGACATCAGACTTAAGGGAAAAATGGTGAAGCATCAGCCACACAAAACGCAGGCAGTGTCTCAGGTGAACTGTATGAATGTGCACCACTGCGGATTAAAAAAAAAAAAAAAACAAAGGACTGAATGGACACATTGTCACAATGTAATAATGCAGTTTTCTGTAAGGGGCAGTTTAACATGGGGAGATGGGTCTTGAAGCGTGAACTAATATATTTCATTTGTCTAACAATGATGCATCTAAATTCAAATGCCCATGACAATGAGAAATGAGAATACAGAAATTCAACCTCTGAGGAAATGGGAAAAATCAAGCAGCTGGACTGGTGCAGAGGTGGGTTACCCTACCTTCTTGACACACAAGTATTTGTTTTTTCAAGTCAAAGAATAAATAAATTTGGGGAAAAAAATGCTGTAAAAGAACACTGTTTTGGAACATGAAAAAGGAAAAAAAAAAAAAAACAAGCTTGTTGAGAATGTTCTTCTGCTCCCTATTCCCAGAGAAGGCATCATTTTTGGACCTTTAAAAAAAAAAAAAAAAAAAAAAAAAAAAATGGGATGATGATGTATATTTTTTTTTTTGGGTCTCATGCTATTTTCATGAAGTTTATTGGATCTCATATCATTTTTGGTGTCTCAAATTACACTGCTGTGCATGATCAGTATTGCGAAAGATATTACGATTTGGACAGATTACACTGACCAATATGGTGAAAGGTTTGAACTGTTTAAAATTGATTTATGTTATTGGGTCTCATATTATTTTGTTGTATGTTATTTGGTTTAACACCATTTTTGATTTCTATATACACCGTTCCGTATGATAATTATTTTGAGATATTTAATATTTGACAGGTTTGGACAAATTACATTGTTTGGCGCAGTCAGTACTGCAAATTGTTTAAAGGTTTGAGTTGTTTAAATTGTCTGTGTTAACTGACCTCCTTTGCAATCTGCGTTCAGCCAAAAGAGGAGATGGGAGTGGGGTGTGCGGGGATGTAGGTTTCAGTGGTGTATTCTGAGTCAGCTCACAGGATTTCCATTTAACAATATGTGATGTACGTCACTCCCTGTATCCCGTTTCGCACCAAACTTCACTGTTTAGATGGGGATCACTCATACATTAATACACTAATACACTGTGTGTATAGTGTACAGTCATACACTAATGCCAGTGAGATCAGCATACTGACCCTGTGGGATGATACCCAGCTGTCTATTTCATCAAATGTGCGTGCAGGTATCCATGCTCAGAGAAGAGCCCTCTCATAGAGAGTGATTTTGTGCAAGGCTCAAAGCAAAAGCAAAGGTGAGCTCGGCCCAGGCAGAGGCCACAGTTCTGAGGCAATATGGATGGTCTGCTGAAAACTACAGTTTGAAACTTGAAACTCGTGGCGAATATAGTTTCCCCAGGAATCTAATTCAGTGTTTCTGGTGTCATAATCAGGAAAAAGCAGTTGGAGTAGCCATTGATAGCAAAGAAAGCTGTGGGATGGCTCAGAAATAACCTCTTGAGATTTTTTGTTGTTTAGCCTGTTCTTTTTCTTTTACCACTTATATTCTCCATACATTTTGGTGTAAAAGTTTATTTTTGTTATATTCTTATTGGTACACCCCTCTAATTAAAAAAAAAAAAAAAGTAGGGAATGTTGGAAAACATGGGTGCCAATAGCAGATAGGCCCTCTGAAGTTTTGCACATTGTGGAGGGCCAATACACAACCTTGTCTGGCCCCAATGCTTCTTGTATATAATTCCTTGATCATTTCCTTTGTGTGTTAACCTCATCACCCTTCAGCCCTGTGTGTTAACCTCATCACCCCTCAGCCCACACCCCCAATTTCCCCTCACCTTGTTTGTCTCTCCCCCACCTCCTATCACTCTAGGCAAATTACCATTTGTTCCTTTGCATCTTTTGAACTTTCAGCTATAAGTGTTCACATTTTCCATCAGTTGTTGGTTCTTGTTCATCTGTACTTGGGGAACAGACCCACTAGTTCCTCTACTCTATTAAACTATCCACTTTGAAACTAAGACGTGCCTGCATTTATTTTTCTACTTACAAAAGTGCGGAGGAATACAGCAAAGTCTCTTTAAAATCCCGCAGAGGCCTTCATCCTTCTTCTGGACGAAGAAGAAGCTTGTGGACGAGGGTGAAGTGGAAGGATGAATGAAGTCTTGTTGTAGAGCATCTTGTACATACTGCTCCATTGCTAAAGTTTCAGCCATTAACAGGGGTATACATGGCTCCTGAGGGGTCATGTGCCGGACAGGAGCTCAATGGCACAATCCCACGGACAATGAGGAGGTAACTGGGTTGCTTTCGGTTTGCTGAACACCATCCGCAGGTCCCAGTACTCTTCAGGAATCTCGGGCTGGTGGCGGTCGTGGCTGGTGAGATGCGTGGCTGGCCAGGAGATGATGGGATTGTGAAACAGCAGCCACGGGAGGCCGAGGATAAATTGAGGGCTTGAGTAGGTGAGGATCAGCAGCGGGTGTTCCTCAACATGGTGCTCTTGGATGCAGAGCCATCTGGTGGGTCAAGCTGCCATTGCCCAGAGGTTTCCCATCCACGGCTGCCACAGGGAGGGGAGTGTGGAGACAATGAACTGGGGCCTTAAGGCTTCGCACCAGCTGGTTGAAGACAAAGTTGCCCGCTGCTGCAAAGTCAATCAAGGCCTCTGTGCAAAGGGTCACAACATTACGAGTCACTCTGACCGGGATCTTGAAACGTTGACCAATGATGGTGGTAGGTGACATCTTTACCTTGGGGGGCGCTGTTTCTTTCTCTTGACACATGTTAGTGAGAGCCCCGGTTCCATAGGCTTCACCCCCTCTCTCCTGCAGGAGCTAGTCCAAGCTGATGGTTGCGTCAATGTATGAGGACAGGGACAGCTCTAGGTCCCTGCAAGCCATCTTTGCCCTGAGGTCTGGACACAGCCTCTTCCAGAAGATGGTGAGTAACGCATGCTCATTCCAGCTTCTGGCTGCAGCTAAGGTGCGGAATTGGATTGCATAGTCAGCCGCGGTCTTAGTCTGTTGGCACAGATCCAGCAGCTGGTCCCCAGCCTTCTTCTGGTGGTGGTCGAAGACTGGGCGAAACTGCTGGAGGAAATTGGCATAGGTGGGAAAAGCCGATTTCCACTAGACAGAATTCGCCCAGTCAAGTGCCTTGTCCACGAGGCGAGTCACCACTGCAGCGATCTTCTCTGGAGTACTAGTACGTTATGTACCGAGCACACTGAAGGATGAAGCCTTTGCACGCAGTGGGGTTTCCGTCGTAACGCTCAGGCAGGTGCATTGGAAAATCACCCCAGGGAACAGCTGAGGGAGCCTGCATTCCGGCAGGAGAGACGGAGGTCAGTGGTGGCGGTGGAGCGTGGGAGATGGAGATATCGGGGACCCCGCAAGCCAATTCATCCAGAATGGCCCACAGACGAGCGATCTCCCTCTGCT
This sequence comes from Gymnothorax javanicus, assembly GCA_029692085.1. Taxonomy (NCBI): domain Eukaryota; kingdom Metazoa; phylum Chordata; class Actinopteri; order Anguilliformes; family Muraenidae; genus Gymnothorax; species Gymnothorax javanicus. The sequence continues at coordinate 132,210,045 of CM056198.1, read as the reverse complement.
GTTCTGCCACCAGGTGGTAAAGGTCGGGAGGCTAAGCAGCAACTCTCCCACGTTTGGGGGCCACGGAATCCTTGCTGAGTCCATATGCTCAGCGAAGTCTTCTGTAACGGTTGTGCTCTGCACACTGTTCAGGTAGGTGCACGGAGGACAGGAAGTTGAGGACTAGATGCAAGGATGGACTTGGTGGAGTTTATTATGCCCACTGTGCATCAGAAGGGCACAGATGAAGCACACACAAAACAAAATATGAATCGAGGTTCCTTATTAACACTATGAGTAATACAGACTCTGGGGGTGAGCTACAGTAACAATTTATTACAAATAGGGAAATAAATAGGACGCGAGGTTCCTGTGTGAAGTGCTATATAAAAATAATACCAGCACTAATGTTTAACGAGCTTTAAAATATACACGTGATAAGCAGAGAACATGTCTATACAAGACTAGAAATACAACACAGGCATGTAGTTAGGAGACTTTGCAATGAATGAGTGTGAAGCTCGGTCTTAAACAGGCAACCGAAGATATCTGTAGTCAGGAGTTGTGTGACTTTCTATCTTCTCGTTATTATTGGAGTTCCTTCCTCTTTAGGGATTTTCCCTTTTCTACTTTTTCTCTCTCTCGCATTGCTTCCATTTTTTGGACTATTATACATCCTTTTTGTTGCACTATTTAGGTGCTTTGTTTTTCTCGGCTGCCGCGATTCTTCTCCCTTTTATCTCTCTCGCGTTGCTTCCGTTTTTTGGTCCTTTGGAAGCGCGAGTACTTTCCGGTGGTCTGTAAAATTCTCTGTGTTTGTATTGTGTCCATGCTGCTTGTTTGTCTCTGGCTGCTGCACTTGGCCTCTCAATTTTACCAGCCATTACAGAACACTCTAGCCGGCATGGAGTCATCAGCAGCAGCTGCGTTAGAGAAAGTTGTGGCTCTGTCCTTGGCGACAGAGACAGGCTGGCCAGAAGCGCCTCTTATGACAGTTTTTGTTCATGCTTCGGCTGAGGAGGTTAAGGACGCTCTGGCTACATTGGAGCCTTGTGTTTCCCTGGATTCGTTAGTTCGTACTGCGGTGCGAATTGATAATCACATCCGCGAACATAACAGGGAGAAATGTACTGCATTGGCTCTTGCTGACAACGGGGTTTATGCTCCTCGCAGTGTGCATACAGCTCCAATTCTGCCCACTGAAATTTCCACTCCTGGTGAGCCTATGCAGGTTGATGGCTTATATGAGAGCCGGGTTCGTAAGCTTGTTCGCAGACTTATAATCTGCTATAACTGTAACAAACCGGGACAAATCCGTCCATGCTGCCCTGAGCTTAAGGGAAAGGGGAAGTCCCTCTAGCAGTATGGGGGGCGCTAGAGGGACAGACCCAATTTCCCTTCCGAACTTTGATTCCTGTAGAATTGACTGTGGGGAGACAGAGAATATTTATTGAGGCTTTTTTGGACTCGGGCACCATGGACTGTTTTAAGGATGCAGAGTGGGCTAGGAGACATTCCATTCCCATCTACCCTCATTTACATTCACGCACTGTAAGATCTTTGGATGGTCGCCCGCTGGGAACTGGATTTATAACCGAGGTCTCTGAATCATTGACTTCGTTCGTCCCTTTTGGTGGTCATTCTGAGGAGGTCCGGTTTTTTATGATCAGTTCCCCTGTTTTCCCTGTCGTTTTAGGACACTCTTGGCTACGGGAACATAGGCCTCACATCCTTTAGGGGAGTCAGAATAACCCGGTCGTCCAGTGGGGCACTGATTGTAGGTCCCACAGTAAGGAGAGTTTGGCGTGTCAATCCCGGACATCAACCTATGGGGGAGGCTGACGCCTGGAGTGATTCTGAGGAGGTTGTTTCACACAACCCTCCTAATCTAGAAAAAGGGGCGGAGGAGGGGTTGGAGTGGGATCCTAAATTTGACTGGCAGCAGCCTGAGGAGGATTGCGATTTGGAGGATTTCTCTGATTCGGAATCAGTCATAGAGATGGGAGGTTCCGTACAGGGTGAGAATTTGGGGGCTGCTCTGAATGTTTGTGTGTGAGAAGAAGAATGTATGTTTGTGAGAAGGAGAATGTATGTGTGTGAGAAAGAGAATGTATATGTGTGTGAGAAGGAGAATATGTGTGTGTGGAAGGAGAATGTATGTGTGTGGAAAGGATTTGTATGTGTGTGAGAAGGAGACTGAATGTGCGTGTGAGGAGAATGTATGTGTGTGAGAAGGAGAATGTATGTGTGTGTGAGGAGAATGTATGTGTGTGAGAAGGAGAATGTATGTGTGTGAGAGGGAGAATGTGTGACATAACATAACATAACATAACATAACATGAATGGCAAGAACAGGCCGTTCAGCCCAACTAGGCTCGCCAGTATCTTTGTACTATCGTGAATATATCACTTCAGATACTTAATGACTCAATGGTATCTAACTTTAAGTCAAGCCTGCTCTTGAAAACTCCCAAGGTCTCTGCCTCAACAATATGGTCAGGCAAGCTGTTCCACACCGAAATTACTCTTTGGGTGAAGAAATATTTCCGAATATCAGTGCTAAATTTACCTTTGGTCAGCTTCCATTTGTGACCAGGAGTTCTACTAACAACACTTGGTTGAAGGAATCCTACATAATTCACTTTGTTAATCCCTTTAACATATTTAAAGACCTCAATCAGATCACCCCTTAGTCTCCTTTTCCTAAGACTAAAGAGATTAAGGATCTTCAGCCTCTTCTCATAGCTTTCATCTTTAATACCCGAAATTAGCTTCGTGGCTCTTCTCTGAACTTTCTCTAAAGCCTCTATGTCTTTCTTAAAGTATGGTCCCCAGAACTGTACACAATACTCTAAATGTGGTCTGATGAATGTGTTGTACAAAAGAAGCATCACCTCCTTGGATTTGAACTCAATACTTTTGGCAATGTATCCCAGCATCCGATTGGCTTTTTTAACTGCTACGGCACAATGGCTAGAGCCTGTGAGGGTTTGGTCAACAATCACTCCCAGATCTTTCTCTTGTGGAGCACATTCCAGTTTAAAACCTCCCATGAAGTAATCCCATCTAATGTTTTTATTACCTACATGTACTACTTTACATTTCGCTACATTAAATTTCATTTGCCACATTTCTGCCCAATTCTGGATTCTATCCAAATCATCCTGAATCACTTTAGTGGACTCTAAAATATTTGCCAAACCTCCCAATTTAATATCATCTGCAAATTTAACTAATCTGCTCTCAATATTCCTATCAAGGTCATTAATGTAGATGAGGAACAGCAGGGGTCCCAACACCAATCCCTGGGGACGCCACTCCCCACCATACCTAGCTCAGATGAGATACCACTGACCACCACTCTTTGTGTTCTGTCCTGCAACCAGTTTTGAATCCACTTCAGAATACCTCCTGTAACTCCAATGGAGCTCATTTTAAAAATTAGTCTCTTATGCGGTACTGTGTCAAATGCTTTCTGAAAATCCAAATATATGATGTCATAAGCCCTGCTCTGGTCATAAGTCTTGGTGGCCTCTTCAAAAAATTCCAGAAGGTTTGTCAGGCATGACCTTCCTTTACGGAAACCATGTTGGCTATCCCTCAACATACTGTTACGTTCAAGAAATAAGTCCAGCTCATCTTTTATGATAGATTCCAATATTTTGCACGCAATGCAAGTTAAACTGACTGGCCTGTAATTACCTGGCTCAGTACGGTCCCCTTTCTTATATATTGGTATTATATTACCCTGTTTCCAATCATTTGGTATTTCTCCAGTTTCTAAAGACCGTCTAAAGATGGCGGATAGCGGCTTAAAGATGATCTCACTAACTTCCCTGAGCACTCTAGGATATAAGCCATCAGGACCCGCCGCCTTATCTGCCTTTAGTTTATGCAACTTGTCTAATACTACATTATCCCTAACCTCATGCCCTCTGGCCGAATAAAGACCCGCTCTAAGGTAAAATTCTCAACAAAGTAACCGTTTAAGGTGTCCGCAATATCCTTGTTGTTATATAGCAGCGATCCATTTTTATTCTTTATGCACTTATCCTGCTCTTTGACTTTCCTTTTTCTCCTACAGTACTGAAAGAAGCGCTTAGGGTTAGTTTTTGCCCCCTCTGCAGTTTGTCTTTCATACAGTCTTCTAGCATTCCTCAGCTCCTTTTTGACCACAGCCCGCATTTTACAGTATTTGGCCTTTGTAATCTCATTGTTATCCTCTATGTACATCTTATAAAGATTCCTCTTTTCCCTCAAACTCCTACGAATAGCTGCGGTCATCCACTGAGGATTCTGCTTTTTCAGCTTACTTTTGGACACCTTTGTTATGAATTTTCATTGTGAGTCAAGTAAAATCCCCTTAAATCTTTCCCACATCTCAGTTACAGACTCACAGTCCAGGAGTGTCTCCCATTTTATTTCACTTAGATATGAGCGCATCCTGTCAAAGTTTGCTCACCTAAAATTGAAAATTTTTGTTTTTGAATACACCTTTTTAACTTCCCATGAAACCTCAAAATTAATAGTAGAGTGATCACTTGTCCCAAGTGGCTCAACATTGCTAATTCTATCTGGGTCATTACAGAGCACTAAGTCTAAAATTGCCTTCTCTCTTGTAGGTTTATTAACATACTGCACCAAAAAATTATCATTTATGACATCTAGAAATTCTTCCTCCCCCCTCCCCTGTCCTTTCAGCTTTTCCCAATCAATACCAGAATGGAAAGAGAATGTATGTGTGTGTGAGGAGAATGTATCTGTGAGGAGAATGTATGTGTGTGTGAGAAGGAGAATGTATGTGTGTGTGTGAGGAGAATGTATGTGCGTGTGAGGAGAATTTATGTGTGTGGAAGGAGAATGTATGTGGGTGAGAAGGAGAATGTATGTGTGTGAGAAGAAGAATGTATGTGCATGTGAGGAGAATGTATGTGTGTGTGAGAAGGAGAATGTATGTGTGTTGGAGGAGAATGTATGTGTGTGAGGAGAATTTATGTGTGAGAAGGAGAATGTATGTGCGTGAGAAGGAGAATGTATCTGTGTGAGAAGGAGAATGTATGTGCGTGAGAAGGAGAATGTATGTGTGTGGAAGGAGAATGTATGTGTGTGAGGAGAATATATGTGTGAGAGAAGGAGAATGTATGTTTGTGTGTGAGAAGGAGAATGAATGTGTGTGGAAGGAGAATGTATGTGTGTGAGAAGGAGAATGTATGTGTGTGTGAGAAGGAGAATATATGTGTGTGAGAAGGAGAATGTATCTGTGTGAGAAGGAGAATGTATGTGCGTGAGAAGGAGAATGTATGTGTGTGGAAGGAGAATGTATGTGTGTGTGAGGAGAATATATGTGTGAGAGAAGGAGAATGTATGTGTGTGTGAGAAGGAGAATGTATGTGTTTGAGAAAGAGAATGTATGTGTGTGAGAAGGAGAATGTATGTGTGTGTGAGAAGGAGAATGTAAGTGAGAAGTAAAATGTAAGTGTTTGTGAGAAGGAGAATGTATGTGTGTGTGAGAAGGAGAATATACAGTACAGGCCAAAATTTTGGACACACCTTCTCATTCAATGCGTTTCCTTTATTTTCATGACTATTTACATTGTAGATTCTCAAAACTATGAATGAACACGTGGAATTATGTACTTAACAAAAAAGTGTGAAATACCTGTAACTGAAAACATGTCTTATATTCTAGTTTCTTCAAAGTAGCCACCCTTTGCTCTGATTACTGCTTTGCACACTCTTGGCATTCTCTTGATGAGCTTCAAGAGGTAGTCACCTGAAATGGTTTTCACTTCACAGGTGTGCCTTGTCAGGGTTAATTAGTGGAATTTCTTGCCTTATCAATTGGGTTGGGACCATCAGTTGTGTTGTGCAGGAGTCAGGTTGATACACAGCCGACAGCCCTATTGAACAACCGTTAGATACGTACATACATAATTCCACATGAGTTCATTCATAGTTTTGATGCCTTCAGTGAGAATCTACAATGTAAATAGTCATGAAAATAAAGGAAACGCATTGAATGAGAAGGTGTGTCCAAACTTTTGGCCTGTACTGTATGTGTGTGAGAAGAAGAATGTATGTGTGTGTGAGAAGGAGAATGTATGTGTGTGGAAGGAGAATGTATGTGTGTGTGTGAGAAGGAGAATGTATGTGTTTGAGAAGGAGAATGTATGTGTGTGAGAAGGAGAATGTGTGTGTGAGAAGGAGAATGTATGTGAGAAGGAAAATGTATGTGTTTGTGAGAAGGAGAATGTATGTCTGTGGAAGGAGAATGTATGTGTGTGTGAGGAGAATATATGTGTGAGAGAAGGAGAATGTATGTGTGTGTGTGAGAAGGAGAATGTATGTGTGTGAGAAGGAAAATGTATGTGTTTGTGAGAAGGAGAATGTATGTCTGTGGAAGGAGAATGTATGTGTGTGTGAGGAGAATATATGTGTGAGAGAAGGAGAATGTATGTGTGTGTGTGAGAAGGAGAATGTATGTGTTTGAGAAGGAGAATGTATGTGTGTGAGAAGGAGAATGTATGTGTGAGAAGGAGAATGTATGTGAGAAGGAAAATGTATGTGTTTGTGAGAAGGAGAATGTATGTGTGTGAGAAGGAGAATGTATGTGTGTGAGAAGGAGAATGTATGTGTGTGAGAAGGAGAATATATGTGTGTGAGAAGGAGAATGTATCTGTGTGAGAAGGAGAATGTATGTGCGTGAGAAGGAGAATGTATGTGTGTGTGAGGACAATATATGTGTGAGAGAAGGAGAATGTATGTGTGTGTGAGAAGGAGAATGTATGTGTTTGAGAAGGAGAATGTATGTGTCTGAGAAGGAGAATGTAAGTGAGAAGGAAAATGTATGTGTTTGTGTGAAGGAGAATGTATGTGTGTGTGAGAAGGAGAATATATGTGTGTGAGAAGGAGAATGTATGTGTGTGTGAGAAGGAGTATGTATGTATGTGTGAGAAGAAGAATGTATGTGGAAGGAGAATGTATGTGTGTGTGTGAGAAGGAGAATGTATGTGTGTGAGAATGAGAATTTATGTGTGTGAGAAGGAGAATGTATGTGTGTGAAATAGGCATGGGCAAAACAAATGAATAAAATGACGACATTTCTTGAGTTGCTGAGAACAAAGTTTTTATTATTTTCTAATGATTTTTTGCAGGTAAGTACAGAAGACACAGACGAAGAGTTTGCCACAAGTCCAACGCCTTTACAGGAAAGGGTCTCAGAGCCACAGGGTCCCAAAAATGGCTGATTTCGGCATTTTTCAACAAAACCCATTGTGAAAATTGGGGGGTGAAGCCTGAGGGCATTTTCGAAAATACAGTCTATTAGAAATAAACAAGGCCAAATTATCCATTAGGGTACCCTAACAGAAATAATTGATGCTAATCAATTATATAATAATTGAAGTCATCTACCCCTTTTCTGAAGTGCAGCAGCGCCCCCTAGGCCCTTTTTAATGGAAAATGCATTGAATTTCGCCCAATTACGTTCAACAAACATTAGGTTTTGCATTGATATTAAAAAATGGTATGAATGGGTTGCCTGTGAAGTTTTTTTGGATCAATGGCCTGCAAAAATGTCAAAATTATCGGTGGGAGGGCAAACATTAACGCTACTCGCCCATTACTATATAAAATGCAGTGAAGTCGCTGATGCCGGCAGTTGTTTGCCCTCCCACTGCTACAAAATGAATCAAACGTTCCCCCTTCAATAACACGTGGTGATTTAAAAAAAAAAACAAAACTTTGCACTGTTTTTTACTATGTCCATATACCCTCCTCCCATGATAGTTTCAATGAGCTACTGTGAATAATTAATAGTGAAACACAGTGACGTGCAGTCGGAGGTTAGTTTGGTGAGGCAGAAACCTCCCCTTTGCTTGATTAGCAATCAGACGATTAACTAGTTTAGTAAGACTACTCGGCAGAATGATGGACCAGTTTAGGTTTCCGCGGCGTTATTACTCAGTACATTGAACTTGAAATGCTCACTAGACAGCAGATTTGCGCGTACTTGCTTCCAGGAAGCCGAAGCAATGTCATCAACAAATATTAAAACAGTTCAACTTATGCAGAGTTCAATGCTTTATCAATATACAATGTATTCTCCTTTAAATACGCGCTTTTACATCCATTTTCAGTCTTCTTTCATAATCCGATTAACAAAATGTTTAAACGATATACAGAATTACCGAGAGCCGAGAATTTTTCCTAATTGATTATTCAGATTTCCATCCTTGCAGTCTCGAATTGAAGCGTGTACGTGAATGAATCTTGTGACCGGTGGGCTTCAAAGGCCTGGCGCCGGTTTATCCCTTGGTATATTTTACTGAAACTTCACAAATAGGGTAACAGGATATTCTGTCAACAAACTTTGTAGGATAGAGTAAAAATACGCTCATCTTTATTGCTATTGTTGAGAAGAAATCACGGCGAACTCGCGACGAACTTCACCAACTTCTGTCAAACTTATTTCACATCCCCTGGAGGTCTAGCCTGGACAAACAGACTCGTAATTTCTCAAATTAGATGGCTGTAAGCAAATCAGGGCCGTAGCTGGGATAAGACGTCGGCGCGGGCTATTTGAAATCTACCTCCTAAATGGTTATTTTTGCCACACAGCGCACTTGAAAATTTGTAAACACGGCGCAAATTGAGGTCACGATTCATCCAACGGGGCGAACAATAGCTCTGTTCAAATCGCGTTTTTGGTCAGAATACGAGAGTTCATGTATGAAATGCAGGTATCCTATGGAAAAGGTTGCTTTTAATCAAACCATGGTGTTCTTTTTGTATGAAAATGGTATTGACGTCATTTTTTATAAGTTTTCTGAGGCTTGTTTACCGCCCCAGTTCAGCTGTTCCGCATTCCATTGGAGTTTATGCAGAGCGTTGCCCATGCCTATGTGAAAAGGAGAATGTATTTGTTTAATAGGGCCAGAATGAATTATGTCTCATAGGAATGCACACAGACCAGTAGCACACAACCTTGGTCACATAAATAAACCCTACTAAGCCCACCTCAGAAATAATTATTCGGAACATTGACAGGACTAAACTGTTGTGTCTATATTTCTCTTCATTGTAGTTTGGGTCTTATATATTCACATTTGTATTGCATGATTTTATAGGCTACTTTAATGCCAATGTGTTAGTCAGGAAAACACTGTCGCTGCTGCACTTACTCTTCCAGAGATGTCAGTTTCACCCAGCTAGCTTTGGTGGTTTATTCTAGTTTCTATTTGGGAACCAAGAGTTTCCTAAAATGCGGAGGCTCCATCTGTTCGATCAGCCTCCCAAGAGCCAGAAATGGTCCACTGGATGACCACTGGATGGATGATTATCATCGATAATTTCTGATGAATCAATAGAAAATTTTATGTCCGGGCAGCATTAACAAAAATTTAAAATTGTTCATTTGTATAAACTAACCACAATGTAACAATAAAACCGGTTGAAAGTAGCAAAGTACAGTGGTGGCCAAAATTATTAGAATACCTGACAGGTCTGGAAATATTGACCTTTTTTTTTGTCTCCAAAACATGATTTCATTTCATAATGTTCATGAAACATGCAGATGGTTGCTCTGAGCACAAGAAACATCAGATGAAGTGAGTCCTACTATTTTTATCCACTTTTAACTTTAATATTTGGTATGTCCACCTTTTGCAGTAATAGGAGGATAGGCCTTGTACATTCAAAAGAATCACACAGCTGTGTCCTAAGACTCTTGCATCACCATCAATTTAACCATGATCACACCTGACAATGATTACACAAGTAATTTGGCTTCTGTGAAGGAGCATGATTGTGTGACAGTGAAATAGGACTAACTTGTTTTTTGTGAGGAAAATGACCTAAATCTCCTTATGATGGCTCTATTCTGTGGTTTATAGAGCATAATGATGACTTTGTAGATATTTCGTTTTATGGACATTGTAATGGCCAATTCAACAAAAACAAATGAAACCTCTTAAATATGCCAGGTGTTCTAATAATTTCGGCCACCACTGTATTTCTTTAATACTGATCATATAGTGGTGTGGGGAATATTTTCTTGGCGCACATTAGGCCCTGTATTACCAGTTTAAAATCAGTTAAATCCCATGGCCTACCTGAGTATTGTTGCTGACAATGCGCATCCCTTTACATACCTCCCAAGTTTGAGGGATCGAAAAGCTGATCCATAACCACAGAGTGCTCAGAGATTTTTTAAAAATAAGGAAATTCTACATGGTAGGATATAAAAATAAGGAAGTATTGACATCACATCGTATTGACATCAATTTATCATACATCACCATTTTGGATTTTTTTTTTTTTGGAATCCAATTTGTATTTCATTCACATTCATCCAGTCATCATAAACAAAGAAAACGAACAATATTGAATGTTCAGACATTAATGCTCATACATGCATCAGTGTAACACAAAAATGAATTATATGTATACAAGTCTATGCAGTTGAAACCACATCAACTTTGACAGACAGTCCTGACATCATTGTAATAAGGGCATTTACAACTCATCATCATCATCAGCCGCAACTTCCTGTACTGCCAAGCGACATACATTATGTCCACGATCTGGACAGATATCCATTATCTCATCCTCAAGCAAGATAGCAGCATAAAAGCAATGCTCCAAATGGCCACAGAAAGCAATGGAGCCTTATTACCTAGCTACGTTACGCTGTTTTTCCACCGACAGATTGTATTCAAAAACAATGCAAAGACGCAAATACACGCGAACTTGCGTGTATTCGCATCTTTGCAGTGACTTTGAATGTAATCTGTCGCCTTTAAAAATTCGTTTCGCGTTCGATTGGAAAAGCAGCTTAGACTAATTGTAGACTTCGACACAATGTCGTAACTTTACAGCAACTTGTCATATAAGATCTAAAATGTTTGCTGAGTTGCTGTTATTTAGTATTTGCAGGACAGCACCGAACAAGCACACAAAATTTGCGGTTCACATTTTAAATGATCAACTACAAATTTTGAATGAATAGGGAGACCTTTAACCAGTTGAAACTGTTGGGCGCGGGATTTCGGGGCTGCATCTGTGGTTCAAGGGAGTGATGCAAGGGAGAATCGAAAATACGGCTCAACATCTGCACGAAATAAAAAATGGGTTCTACAGTGAACATCAGATTTGCTCTTACAGAGGAAAATTTAAAAATACGGAAACGTAACATTACGGACTCTGTGTACCCATGTATTACGCGGGGTGGAGGAATAACGCCAGAATCTCTCAATGCGCAAATTGCGGGTTTTTTTCCTTGCTTGCTGGTCGGCGGGTTTTGCTATTCAAATGCGGGTCGGACCCGCCAGATGCGGGTCACTTGGGAGCTAAGCACCAGCTCTACTCACCTCAAGTAGAAACAAGGCGACCTGGGCGTCAGAATTAAAACCATTCAACTCCCGGAATTCTCTCCAACGTTGGTATGCTTTCCCTATGTTTATTCGGGACTTCACATAACTGCGATTGCGTCTCAACTGAACTATGGAGCTCGCGGGTTCATGGTAGGAAAGCTGAAGGTGATTGCTGATAGGCTGTCCTGTCAGTGGCACCTGTACAATCCAATCACGTTTGAGAAGGAAACAACCACAAAATACTGAATCCACAGGGTTTCCCTGCTTTTTTTTTTTTTTAAGAAAAAGTAGCGAGTACTTGGGTTATGGATAGAAATGTAGCAGAGTAAAAAGTACAGTATTTGCCTTTCAAATGAACTCAAGTAAAAGTCATAAGTCGTCCCCCAACATGATACTCAAGTAAAGTACAGATCCCCAAAAAGTGTACTTAAGTACAGTACTTAAGTAAATTTACTCCGTTACTGTCCGCCTCTGCTCATCTATGTAGCTGCCCCTGCCTACACTTATTAATTTTATGATATTTCTGTGGTGTGTCTTTGTATTGCTGTATTATTGTGTTTTTTTTCCCATTCCTTTCCTTTCTTTTCTTAACATGACGTCATTTCATTTGTAACAACCTGCCCAGGGACTATGGACGAAAATTAGCTAAGTAGCTAACTCTGGCACATTTCCACCTCTGTTTAACTGAAGTGTTGATTCATATGCATTGTCCCTAATAAATAAATAAATAAATAAAATAAAAAACTTAAACCACCCATAGACAAAGACCAACACTTCACAGGGAAGGAGACAAAG